>RDPX01000271.1:784950-800574 GCA_003991215.1 Morbakka virulenta
TAGCTACGATATTACAGAAATAGCTACGATATTACAAAAGCAGCTACGATATTACAGAAAAAGCTATGGCATTACAGAAATAGCTACGATATTACAGAAATAGCTGTGATATTACAGAAATAGCTATGATATTACAGAAATAGCTACGATATTACAGAAATAGCTAAGATATTACAGAAATAGCTAAGATATTACAGAGATAGCTAAGGTATTACAGAGATAGCTAAGATATTACAGAAATAGCTACGATATTACAGAGATAGCTAAGATATTACAGAGATAGCTAAGATATTACAGAAATAGCTACGATATTACAGAGATAGCTATGATATTACAGAAATAGCTAAGATATTACAGAATAGCTACGATATTACAGAAATAGCTACGATATTACAGAAATAGCTACGATATTACAGAAATAGCTACGATATTACAGAAATAGCTACGATATTACAGAAATAGTCTTCATTATATCCTTGGTAGATTACACTCGCTTTCTTTCATTAATAATCGTAATGGAATGCTAAACTCATTTTCTTCTGCACCTTACAACACTGACTTTACATTTGTATTTATTGCTGTCGTGGCATATATTTTTTTCACTTAATCCGGTTTCAACTCCCATGCACAACTTCGTGGTTTGAGTGTGGGTTACCTGGGCCATCCTTGGGGTAGGGTAACAGCTTTCTCCTATTTCTCTGCTAAACAGCTGTTTAGGTAATAGCACATGGAGCACATTTGCAGTTCTGATAAAACTTCCTTTTTTTCTAGATCGCTAACAATGAGGATATGTGATTGACGATGTGAAAAGAAGCATTATTTTCCTTTACATCATTTGTGCTCTTTTACAACACCCCTAATATCTCTGCTTGATCATTATATGTATAGATATCAACACACACAAATACCTATAATCACATACAAGTATATATTTGCTCATATATAAAGATACTCCTCGCCTAAAAAAAGCTACGATATTCACATACATGGATATTTATTTTGATATGAAAAGACACCTATTTCTTAAATACACACATATTTCAGGATCAGGAAAGGAGAGCTGAATTTCGAGCAGCCATGGCCCTCTTCACCAGCTTTCTCCAAATGTTCAGGTCTTGGCAACTCTCGTTGCTTCTGCCATTGTCAATCCACGAAGGTCTTTGATGTTATCGCTCAGTCTAGCTTTTTGTCTGCCTCTCTTTGCAATAACCAATGCCCGTAAGAGTATTTTTTTCAGACTGTCATGCCTCAAGATGTGACCTATGAAGGATAGCTGGCGTGCTTGTATTGTGTTTTACAAACGATATATATATATATATATATATATATATATAGATACTCATACACATTAATAAATGTACTCATCGATAAAGATACCCCTAGTTACATGCAAAGATACCTATAGTAATATTCAGATATACCGATACTCATATACTGAAATACCTATTTTTATGTACCCACGGTATACTCATATACAGATATTTACACAGTAAAGACACAGGCGCATCTCCAAGCTTTCAAAGAAAGTACACCTATAGAAAATAAAAGATACAATGGTGATTTCTTACAAACCTATTCATATACAAATAAGTTCACATGCAGGTGTATCTACTACAGGTTTATCCATCCACAGTCTTAACATAAATCTACTAAGAAACGCATATTGATTCATGTAAGACCCTACAGAAACAAAAATGTATTCGATTATGACCCGACCCTATGAACCCCAAATGGAGATAACATGTAACATTTTGATGCAAAATAACAATAATTAATGAAAAGAACACAAAGTTAAAGGTGAACTATAGACTTGTAACATTTTGATGCAAAATAACAATAATTAATGAAAAGAACACAAAGTTAAAGGTGAACTATGGACTTGTAACATTTTGATGCAAAATAACAATAATTAATGAAAAGAACACAAAGTTAAAGGTGAACTATGGACTTGTAACATTTTGATGCAAAATAACAATAATTAATGAAAAGAACACAAAGTTAAAGGTGAACTATGGACTTGTAACATTTTGATGCAAAATAACAATAATTAATGAAAAGAACACAAAGTTAAAGGTGAACTATGGACTTGTAACATTTTGATGCAAAATAACAATAATTAATGAAAAGAACACAAAGTTAAAGGTGAACTATGGACTTGTAACATTTTGATGCAAAATAACAATAATTAATGAAAAGAACACAAAGTTAAAGGTGAACTATGGACTTGTAACATTTTGATGCAAAATAACAATAATTAATGAAAAGAACACAAAGTTAAAGGTGAACTATGGACTTGTAACATTTTGATGCAAAATAACAATAATTAATGAAAAGAACACAAAGTTAAAGGTGAACTATGGACTTGTAACATTTTGATGCAAAATAACAATAATTAATGAAAAGAACACAAAGTTAAAGGTGAACTATGGACTTGTAACATTTTGATGCAAAATAACAATAATTAATGAAAAGAACACAAAGTTAAAGGTGAACTATGGACTTGTAACATTTTGATGCAAAATAACAATAATTAATGAAAAGAACACAAAGTTAAAGGTGAACTATGGACTTGTAACATTTTGATGCAAAATAACAATAATTAATGAAAAGAACACAAAGTTAAAGGTGAACTATGGACTTGTAACATTTTGATGCAAAATAACAATAATTAATGAAAAGAACACAAAGTTAAAGGTGAACTATGGACTTGTAACATTTTGATGCAAAATAACAATAATTAATGAAAAGAACACAAAGTTAAAGGTGAACTATGGACTTGTAACATTTTGATGCAAAATAACAATAATTAATGAAAAGAACACAAAGTTAAAGGTGAACTATGGACTTGTAACATTTTGATGCAAAATAACAATAATTAATGAAAAGAACACAAAGTTAAAGGTGAACTATGGACTTGTAACATTTTGATGCAAAATAACAATAATTAATGAAAAGAACACAAAGTTAAAGGTGAACTATGGACTTGTAACATTTTGATGCAAAATAACAATAATTAATGAAAAGAACACAAAGTTAAAGGTGAACTATGGACTTGTAACATTTTGATGCAAAATAACAATAATTAATGAAAAGAACACAAAGTTAAAGGTGAACTATGGACTTGTAACATTTTGATGCAAAATAACAATAATTAATGAAAAGAACACAAAGTTAAAGGTGAACTATGGACTTGTAACATTTTGATGCAAAATAACAATAATTAATGAAAAGAACACAAAGTTAAAGGTGAACTATGGACTTGTAACATTTTGATGCAAAATAACAATAATTAATGAAAAGAACACAAAGTTAAAGGTGAACTATGGACTTGTAACATTTTGATGCAAAATAACAATAATTAATGAAAAGAACACAAAGTTAAAGGTGAACTATGGACTTGTAACATTTTGATGCAAAATAACAATAATTAATGAAAAGAACACAAAGTTAAAGGTGAACTATGGACTTGTAACATTTTGATGCAAAATAACAATAATTAATGAAAAGAACACAAAGTTAAGGGTGAACTATGGACTTGTGAGAATCCCGAGAACCATAAAGTTTGTATCAACTAACAACAAACTTTCGCCTTAGATAATAGGCATTTTTATTTGAACGGTATCTGTTGTGTATTCGTCAGGATGTACAAGATAAAACAACAAGGAATAGACAAGGTTTCACGATTCACCCAAATACGAGGTGATCTGTTTCCTTCAACTAGTGAATACACACTCTATTTTACAATCACTGGCTAGTATATATGTACAACATTTCTTAATCTAATTTAATCATGTGAGATCATGTGCACCATAACTTTCTGCTTCATCGTGCTGACAGTGAGAGGACGTAGGATGTTATGATGTGGTTACACAAGTTTCAAACTCCTACGTACAAACAATTCAACTCCTACATATAAACAATTCAACTCCTACATACAATTACTCATCATGTACATTTCAGTATCCTATAATTATGGGCTAACCCCATGACCATCTACCTTTCTCTTATGATCGCTAGGAGTCCACTGTCTTTTAACTTAATATAAATGTAGAGTAGAATTGTCAGGTAGAAGAAGATAGTTATATTCGAAACGGGGATTTCGCGGGTAGGAGAAAGTAAGCTCACTCTTAACTGTTGAATTTTATTCCACAACACGCGTGTGCCCATTTATCCTGATATTGTAATTTGGTTTAATAAATGTTATCGTGTATTCCTATAGTAGTTCATGTGGAAGGAGCACTAAGTTCGATTTTTCTGTGTTTGAAATTTTTTTAAATGCATATACGTCGTGTATCACAACTTTTTTTGTCCACTTCTCTCTACACCTTTCTCTATCTCGGCAAAATCTTTCCAGATTTGATTTGATTTATTTACTCGTTTAATTCAAATATCACTGTGTATTAGAGCTTATAGGAAATATTTGAGTCGTGTTTTCTTCAGTCTTGCTGGAAGTTTTCTTCCTGGTTGAACGAATTCCTTCAAAGCTTTTCTTGATGGTGTTTCAGTGAAAGGAAATACCTCAGAAAATTCTTTGATCTATGTCTGAGGCTGCTACTCCAAAGTTCTTGCTGGTTCTCTTGTACAATATCTTTTTTGATATCATTTTCAGCCAGGTCATGCCAAGGATCTTGCGAAGAAATTTTCTTTGTATATAATCCACCTTGTCACAGAATTTAGCAGTCATTGCCCTTAACTCGCTGATATACAGAAAGATACTTCCAGTATACCCATTATTCACTCCTAATTTACTTGCAAGACTGACAGATTTAATTTCAAAATTCTTTTCCAGCTTGTTATAGGATGTTGGATGCAAGATTATGTCGTCTTTTTATGTCGTTTTTGTACCAAGTATGCTCCCTAGGATCTTACACTTCTTTTGGTTGTCATTTCCTTCTTTTCAAATCCGGCATTCTTCGGTTTTTACTTTGTTTACGATAAGCTCATTTTCATTTAGCATTTCCGGCACAAGTCTTTTTGTTTGGTTGATTTTTAGATACCTGCTTCCTTTAAAGTTTAGATCGTCGGAGTACCTAGGACTTATTTCCGTTTCATGCTTCTTTCTATTTATTAACCAGTCTAGTTCTGACCACACGAAGACTTTAAAACTTTGCTTTCCCATACATTTCAGAAGTGATCTAATTGATTTTGTCAAACACAGAATGAACTGGACAGCTCACAAACAATCCCCTAGATATTTTTCAATATTTGTGTTAATATGTTCTCCAAATTCATTTATCAAATTGTTAATCATGTCCATGTCGCTATCGTTCAGTATTTTACCCAGGTATTCCATGAGTTAAGCTGTTTATCGTGTCAAAATTTTTCGACATGTTGAGTACAAGGATAAATAAGGTGTGGCCACTAGAGGTAATGGGATTCTCAGCTAGAGTTTTCACGGTGTACACTTGTCCTGTAATGGAGCGTCGAGGCTGGTAAGTTGCTTGATCAATTGAAATCTGGTCTTTGAGTCGACCCCAATATCTGTTCACCGTACAAACGGACATAATATTTTGAAGCATTGGCAGTAAGAAGATAGGTCGTGTATTTATAATGACACCATGTTTCGAAAATTTTGGTAGAGGAAGCATATTTATTTTTCTCAGCACAATAGGATAAGTTTTACCAGAGAATTTTAGTTGTTGAATTCTGTTTATCAATCCATAAATTTCTTCTGGACAGTATTTGATGGTCACAAAACGTTAGACGAAGGTCGAGGACTTTTATTATTCTTGAGGTTTGCAAACATTTCCGATATTTCTTCTTCAATAAATTGTTCTTCCATTTCTACTGATATATATTCCTTCTGAAGTTTTACATTTGGCCTAACACACAAGTCTGTGAAGAAATTTGTGATGATTTCACATCTTTGAGTGCGTGTATGCGTGTGTGTGTGTGTGTGTGTGTGTGCTGGCTATCACGATGAACTTGGGTTTCTTCTTTCCTTTCTTCCTTTCCTTCTCTGAATAACTCTTGCTGTCCTATAGTATTTGTTTGCCTTGGATTTCTTTAACTCTTCTTCTAAGTAGCACAGAGTCATTTTTGTAGACTAGCTTGTCTTTTATCCCTCTCACGATGTTACTTCTTCTTGTCATCCATTTTTTCGCAGTTCCATAGACGTACTCGATACGTTTTTTAACCTTCTTTTGCTTGTCACTCAGCATCTGGATTTCTGTATCATCTTGTTCACCTTTGACCCCTTTCTTCAAGCTAATCACTTATTTAGTTGTCGACGTAAGGGTTTCTACAACACCATTCCATAGCCTATCTGGATCCTCTGCTTCTTCCATATTCTGGATTTTGGCTAACACCAGTTAACAAAACTCATAATTGATCATAACTATAATGGCATTGTCTCGGTGATAGAGGGGATGAAAGAAGTGGTATGAAACGAACAAAAGCTCAACACCTAAAAGCAAGTAATGGATATTCGATCAACAGTGAATAATTTGCATCTATGAATAAATGAGGCAAATTAGCACACAGATTGATATAACTGGCTAACAACTCCACCGTTATCTGCATTTAAATACAATATGAACAAAGAACAATTTTATGAAGCCTTGGGGATTCGATTTAACTGGGCAAACCCTAGAGCACCAAGGGACTGTCCATGCGGAAGCAATTTCAACGTCCAACACGCGTTATTATGTACAAATGGCGATTTTATAACCTTACATCAAAACGAAGATAGAGACTTTAATGGGTCTTTTCTCGGTGACGTTTGCACAGTTGTAAGCAAAGAATTACTTATCAAAAAAATAATAAGAAATCATTTGAGAAAATAAGAACAAAGGCTGGTGACGGAGCAAGACTTGGTATCATTGTTGTAGGTTCTCAGTGTCCTGGGCAGGAAATAACAGCAAAGGCTGGTGACGGAGCAAGATTTGGTATCATTGTTGTAGGTTCTCAGTGTCCTGGGCAGGAAATAACAGCAAAGGCTGGTGACGGAGCAAGACTTGGTATCATTGTTGTAGGTTCTCAGTGTCCTGGGCAGGAAATAACAGCAAAGGCTGGTGACGGAGCAAGACTTGGTATCATTGTTGTAGGTTCTCAGTGTCCTGGGCAGGAAATAACAGCAAAGGCTGGTGACGGAGCAAGACTTGGTATCATTGTTGTAGGTTCTCAGTGTCCTGGGCAGGAAATAACAGCAAAGGCTGGTGACGGAGCAAGACTTGGTATCATTGTTGTAGGTTCTCAGTGTTCTGGGCAGGAAATAACAGCAAAGGCTGGTGACGGAGCAAGACTTGGTATCATTGTTGTAGGTTCTCAGTGTCCTGGGCAGGAAATAACAGCAAAGGCTGGTGACGGAGCAAGACTTGGTATCATTGTTGTAGGTTCTCAGTGTCCTGGGCAGGAAATAACAGCAAAGGCTGGTGACGGAGGAAGACTTGAGATCAATGCTGCAGGTTCTCGGTGTCGTGGACAGGCAGTATTTTGTCATTCAAGGGTCTCCGAACATAACGCCTCACGTAACAGGAGCAATTACCTACAGAAATGTTTTACCAAAAACGAAGTAGCCCAAGCTTTGTAATCAACGTATACTTAATGTTCAAAGTGCCTGATTAACATTGCTTGTTTTTGACTTAAATAAAGGAATGCGTAAATAGAAAGAGAACAAAAAGGAAAAAATTCTATTCATGTTTGACAGAAATGATAGCCGAGAAATATAACATCTTGAACTTAAGTGATGTATAGTTTATTCGAACAAAAGTGTCATTTTCCCTCTTTAGATTCATGATATGCACTTGTGTTTACAGATCATTGACACGTTGAAATGCGAAAAAAATTATTTACGATATAGAATTAGCATATATTGCGGAAGTAAATCAAAGAAACTTTCACGTATCACGTAATACTTATTCATTAATTGCGATTGGGAAGAAAGTATTGAAGTTTAGGTACAATGCATTGCACAATAATTGGAAAAAAGCACAATAATAGAAAAAAATACAATAATAACAAAAGAACAATAATTGGAAAAAGCACAATAATAGGAAAAATACAATAATAACAAAAGTACAATAATTGGAAAAAAGCACAATAATAGGAAAAATACAATAATAACACAAATACAATAATAACAAAAGCACAATAATTGTAAAAAAGCATAATAATAGGAAAAAAACAATAATAACAAAAGTACAATAATTGGAAAAAGCACAATAATAGGAAAAAGGACAATAATAGGAAAAATACAATAATAAAAGCACAGCAATTGTAAAAAAGCATAATAATAGGAAAATACAATAATAACAAAAGTACAATAATTGGAAAAAAGCACAATAATAAAAAAATGCAATAATAAGAAAAGTACAATAATTGGAAAAAAGCACAATAATAGGAAAAAATACAATAACAAAAGTAAAATAATTAGAAAAAAATAATAAGAAAAATACAATAATTGGAAAAAAGTACAATAATAGAAAAATGCAATAATAACAAAAGTACAATAATTGGAAAAAAGCACAATAATAGGAAAAAATACAATAACAAAGTAGAATAATTGGAAAAAAGTACAATAATAGAAAAATGCAATAATAACAAAAGTACAATAATTGGGAAAAAAGCACAATAATCGGAAAAAAATACAATAACAAAAGTACAATAATTGGAAAAAGCACAATAACAGATTGATTTTTGATTCACCAACATTTCTTTTAATAACTACTTTTTAAAATGACTTATTATTAAGTTTGTTTTTCACCTTTCAACCTTTTAAATTGCATTGTCTTTGTATAATAATTATGCCAACTTAAAAACACATAAACTTGATGTAACAGAATTGCAAATCTGGTATGCCAAATATAGGAGTTTTTTTCTCTCTGAAATTTGTACGTTTTGTTCTCTCTCCAATAAAGCCCGAAATCTCATGGTTTCTACCGCAATCCGCTAAGCAATGGGTTCCTCGATGAGACATTACAAGTCATTTTGTAACTTCTCACATATATAGAAACTAGAACGGGATCTTTGTGAAAGGAAACATGTTGAAATTCATAAAACATTCGTATATCTAAAAAGAGAATACTTTACCCTAGCGTGTTCTGCGGTAAATCTCCGAGTAACGAGGTTTGTATTGATTTAATACTACAAGTTAAAATATCCTTATCCAATCAAATAAAGATGTTGCACGACTCAAAATATCCGCCTATTGCAACGAAAAATTTGCTAGAAAAAGTTATATATCAATTAATCTTTGTTGATTCTTCCACTTTTAATTCTGATAGAGATAAAAAATTATATAAAATCCAAAGAAAGACTTGACAACTGTATTTTTAAGTTTAATAAACTATATTAAGACCGATTAAGCATCTGGTCCATTACAGTATTCTTGTGATCGTGTTTTGTTTTAATATTGCATAAATTATATAGGCTGTTTAATGTTGCATGAATTATATAGGCTGTTTAATGTTGCATGAATTATATAGGCTGTTTAATGTTGCATAAATTATATAGGCTGTTGAATGTTGCATGAATTATATAGGCTCTTTAATGTTGCATAAATTATATAGGCTGTTGAATGTTGCATAAATAATATAGGATGGCTGTTGTATTGGATTTGAAAAATATCTTAATTGGTGGAAAATAAAAACACTTATGTGATGTCGGAATATAAACAGTTTACATCTTCAATGGAGGAAAATATCAATATTTCGTTATTGGTGACTAAGAATTACTATAGATAATAAGACTTTAGAGAAATATACCTCCTGTTGCAGGAGCGGCTCCATGTAAAATGATGAATCCAGTGAATACAAGGGAAAATGAAGCTGTGAATATCTAAAGAGACAGTCAAAAAGTTTCTGTCAGCGAGTGCTATGCCCAATCAAATTGCAAAGAAGAATTTCAAAAAAGACAAAAAAAAATCGTTCAGAAAACATGTTCCTGTAGTGTATATTCAAAGCAGTGGCCAAAGTCGGCAAAATCCATGAAATATTTTAAAACCTAATCTTCCATTTGGTTGCAGTTTCCTATTGCTGAACATCTTAAGAGAAGTTCTGTATACCATGGTAAGCCTTTGACAGAGGAGCTGTGGCTAAATGGTTAGTGCAACTGCACCATTTCCAAGAGTTCGATGTTCGATTCCCCGAGCGGGCGACTTTGGAAATTCACAAAAGAAGAAGCATTTGGTTGGTGTCAGGAAGGGCATCCGGGCAACAAATTCTTCACTGCCAAATCCAAGTTCTTGTGAAGGGCACCGTTTGAGCCCCAGTAACTGGGGGGAAAATGACGTTAAAACCAAAAATAAATGGTAAGCCTTTGACAGAGTCAACGCTTTTCTTCCAAGGAATACAACAGTCTACGAAGCGGCCCTACCTTAATGACAACTCTAGTTGGAAGAATGACACCATTTTTTTGATGTTAGAACAATGACAGCTCTGTTTTCTATGTCGGACTAATGACAACTCTCACGTTACCGTAACGACATGTTGGGCCAGTGACAACTCAAAGATGATCTTAAGAAATAGAGTTGTCATTCTTCCAACTTACAGTTGTCATTAGTCAAAAGGCTGAAATGTGCAGAAAAACTGAGTTGTCATTGATACAACTCAAGAGTTATCATAAGGACGACATGGTAAAAGCTGTCATTATTCCAACTAGAGTTGTCATTATTCCAACTAGAGTTGTCATTATTCCAACTAGAGTTGTCATTATTCCAACTAGAGTTGTCATTATTCCAACTAGAGTTGTCATTATTCCAACTAGAGTTGTCATTATTCCAACTAGAGTTGTCATTATTCCAACTAGAGTTGTCATTATTCCAACTAGAGTTGTCATTATTCCAACTAGAGTTGTCATTATTCCAACTAGAGTTGTCATTATTCCAACTAGAGTTGTCATTATTCCAACTAGAGTTGTCATTATTCCAACTAGAGTTGTCATTATTCCAACTAGAGTTGTCATTATTCCAACTAGAGTTGTCATTATTCCAACTAGAGTTGTCATTATTCCAACTAGAGTTGTCATTATTCCAACTAGAGTTGTCATTATTCCAACTAGAGTTGTCATTATTCCAACTAGAGTTGTCATTATTCCAACTAGAGTTGTCATTATTCCAACTAGAGTTGTCATTATTCCAACTAGAGTTGTCATTATTCCAACTAGTGTTGTCATTATTCCAACTAGAGTTGCCATTTTTCGGTGTAGAGTTGTCATTCAGGTGAGTCTCCTCTCGTAACCAAAGATGACAACAAATACTCGCAATTAAATCAGATGAGAATAATATAAATAATGCTTAAATTTAACAATGTATAAAGTTTTTTATTCTAAGAATTATCTCTCTCTTGAACAAAATGGTCATTACTGACCAGCCGTGGCTCTCTTCACGAATCGTCGCCATTGGTTCCGGTTCTGCGACATTCCAAGCAACTCAACCATGCTCATGTCCGCAATGTCCTTTACGTTGTCTGATATTCTTGTTTTTGGTCTACTACGTCCTCTTTTTCCAGGAGTTGTGCCAAAGAGCAGGTCTTTTGTTAGGCCGCCTGTTCTGGCCACATGTCCCAAAAATCGTAATTTCCTGTCATTGATGTTGTCCAACAGTCTTCGGCATGGTCCAATCTTCTCCAGAACCCATTCGTTTGTACGTTTTCAACCCAACTTATACGAAGAAGTCTACGGTAACACCACAATTCAAAAGCAGCAATTTCGCCTCCTGTCGGCTTTCTTCAATATCCAACATTCTGCTCTGTATGTTGCTATGGAGAATATCAATGCTTTCAGACGTCGTTTCTTTGTGCGTTGTGAAATAGATCTGTCTTTTCAGATATTACTTAACGCAATCATTGCTGTCTTTGCCATTGCAATACGTCGTCTTACTTCTTTAGTGTCATCTACTTTGTTTGTGAATACTGCACCCAGATGGTTGAAACTATCCACATTTTCAACAATTTGATTATCCACAATTAAGTTTGCATTATTTGGTGCCTGTGTTACTTTCATTACCTTTGTTTTGTTGACGTTGAGGAAGAGGCCTGCTGCTTCGCTAGCAGCTTTTACTTTGTTGGTTAAGCCTTGTAGTTCTTGCATAGATCTTGCAATCAGAACTACATCGTCAGCGTATCTCAGGTTGTTGATTGTTCTTCCACCAATTTTGATTCCTGCTGAGTAATGTTCGAGTGCTTCTCGCATTACTTGTTCGGCATCTATATTAAAAAGGTGGGGTGACAATGTACATCCTTGCCTAACACCTTGGCCAATTTCAAAAAAGTCTGTCATTCCGTGAGTTGTTCTTATTGTTGCTTTCTGGGAGATATATAGATTTCTGATGAGATCAATTATGTGTATGGCGAATCCCATATCTGCCATCACATTCCAGAGCAGTTCTTGTACTACTGTGTCGAAAGCTTTTCTATAGTCGATGAAACAGAGGCATTTGTTCCTACCTTTCGATTCTTCTCAGGCATCATTTTTAGGTTGAGTACTTGGTCTCTAGTTCCTTTCCCTGGTCTGAAACCAGCCTGTTCCTCTGCTATTTCGTCACTTAACTTGTTCCGCATCCGATTTGCTATGATTTGTAATATGATTTTACTACTGTGACTGATCAAGGCGGTAGTTCGGTTGTTGTTGCATTCAAATGTGTCGCCTTTTTTTGGAAGTATGACAAAAATTGATGTTTTCCAGTCAGATGGCCATTCTTTTTGTTTCCAAATCGCTGTGCACATTTTGTAGAAATATTAGATGACGTTGTTGTCCCCTTTCTTTAGAAGTTCAGCTGGAAGATCATTTATTCCTAGAGATTTGTCCGCCTTCAACTCTCTAATTGCTTTTTCAACTTCTGCATATGTTGGTGGGGGTTCATCTTCTTGGTCCACCTTTGCATGTTGGTCAACTGGTCGGATGTTTGATTTCCTGCAAAGATTTTCGCAATGTGTCTTCCATCGTTCTTTAACTGGTGGCCCTTCAGTAAGCATTACTCCAGTCTCGCTTTTTACAGCATCAGTAGCTGGTTTGAACTTTCTTGTCAAATTTTTGACATTGTATAGGTCTTTTGTAGAGTTGGTGACCGATTTGTCTTCTTGTATTGTTCATCAATTGCCTGCTGTTTGTCTTTTCGCATCCTTCTCTGCACAACTGCATTTTGTTCTTTGTATGCCTCCCTATCTTCAGGTTTGGTGAAGCCGCTTGCTTTGATTGCCTTTCTTTTTTTGCACTGCTTTCAACGTTTCATGAGAACCTTTTTTTTCTTTTTGGGGATTTTTTCCCTTGCAATTTTCAGTTTGATCTTCTTTCCTGTTTCCCATATTTCATTTGGACTTTGCTCTTCTTCACACCTCAGCAATTCTTCAAATTTATTTTCTACTTTAACAGTGTACATGGTCAATCAAGATGGTATCAAACCTCAGCTGTGGTGGAGGTTTTTGTATCTTTTAAAGCCTTACTTTGCATTTCGCTACCAGAAGTTGGTGGTCGCTGTTGCAGTCAGCTCCCGGGCAGGTCTTAACACTTTTTACACAAGCTTTCCAGTTTTTGTTGATCATGATGTAATCTATTTGATTTCTTGTTTCTCCGTTCGGTGATATCCAGGTGTAAAGTCGTCTTGGATGATGTTGAAAACAGGTATTGGTAATAATAAGGTTGTTGATTTTACAAAAGTCAAGCAGTTCATTTCCTCTATCATTTCTGATTCCGAGTCCAAATTCTCCATGTGTTTAACTCTTTGTGGTCGATTTCCCAACTTTGGCATTTGCATCTCCCATAAGTATCTTCATATCTCTATTCAGAACTTTATTGCTGACCTCTTGTAGCTGACTGTAGCAATTATTAATCTCTTCTTCAGTAGCTGTGGATGTAAGCGCGTAGAATTGAACTATACTAATGTTATGGGGTTTCGACTTTCTCCGTACTGTGATTATCCTGTCATTCACGGGTTGTAACCGATAATAGCGTTCGCGATTTCATTCGCGAGAATGATTCTAACACTGTGACTGAATCCACTTTCTTTCCCAGCAAAAAGCACTTTGTTATTGTTAATTGTTTTGAAACTGCCTCTGTTGTTCCAATTGGTTTCTGACAATCCGAGGATTTGAATGTTGTTTTCTTTCATTTCATTACAGACTTTGTTCAATTTGCCAGTTTCTTTCATCTTTCTAACATTCCAAGTATCAATCCTGTACTCTTTTCGTAAATGCATTCTTTGGGTTCTTTGATTTCTTCCAGCAGCATGCATAACATCGCCAGTCTGGTTGCTCACTGTGCGACGCTCTCCATGGTCACCCGCGCGACGAGCGATGCGGTATGAGTTGGTTTTATGTTTTTGATTCATGAATAGTGTTGGCAGGAGTAGAATATAAGCAAAGTAGAAACTACAAGGGTCTTTATTTACTCAGGAGGGTTACCCTTGCCGTTTACCTGGTTGGACCAGGATTCCGCCAAACGTAATATCCACATAGGCCGCTAATAAAATTGCACTGTAGGCGCCTCTGTAGGAACCACCCACTGCCCTGCTGCCAACAGCTTCACCGTTACCCATGTACGGGGAGCTTCTAGGGTACTATCGGTGCTCAAGGGAACCCCAGGGTGCAGTTAAGCGTCGTGCCCAGGACTGCTAAGAATTATACCTAGCAGAAAAAAACCTGAAGGGAGCCCCAGGGTCCAGTTTAAAGTCGTGCCCAAGACTGCTACGAACTATACCCAGCAGAAAAAAACCTCAAGGGAGCCCTAAGGTGCAGTTTAACGTCGTGCCCAAGACTGCTACGAATTATACCTAGCAGAAAAAAACCTCAAGAAGCTCAGATGGCAAAGATTGCTTTTCATGAAATGTCAACTACAGCTATAAGAAAGTGTGTTTCCCCAAACAATTTACTAGTAGAACCACTATAAAAATACATGTAATTTAAACGAAAAATTTACAATGCACAGGTGCATCCTCCAGACAGACACAGGCAGGTTTCGGTAAGTTTTATGTCTTTCGGTGAGTTTTATTGTCTATGAGAAGTACTTTAGGGATATTTTTGTGTATAATAACATCAAGACTTGTGGGGAGAAAAGAGGCAAGACTCCGCTGGTTTGGACACCTGATGAGGAGAGAGGAGGAAAGTATTGTGAAACAAGTGTACCATCAGCAGGTACTTGGAAAAAGAAGTAGAGGGCACCAGAAGTTGAGATGGAGAGACAGAGTGCAGATTAATATGAAAACAGTTGGCGCTGAGGAGGACGATGCAAGCAATAGGAGCGTGTGTAAGAAGAAATGCCGAGCGGCCGACCAAACTTGACGTTGGAAGAAGACCGAAGGAAAAGAAGAAGAACATCGAGACTTGTATAAAAATACTCATGAAGGGCCAGCATTACAAACAATTGGTGTTGCATTTTACTGGACCCAGGTTAAAACATAAAGGTGGCTTTGGAGGACTTTCCCTTTGCCATTTTTGATCTCCACCCCTACATTTAACTTTGCGTTTCTGATAAGGAGCTGAGAGAGGAACTGGAAATCATTGTGAGTTTTACAGTTCAGAAGTTGGTCGTCACATTTTCCAAATTCTCTAAATTTTATCTTCTTCTTATTTTTCCTAAAAGTGGGATATTAAAACATCTATTTTTATCTTTTTGAATGAAAAATAGATTTTTATGACAGAAACTTGTAAAACACAAAAGAGATTTAAATATTTTATACTTGTTGCAAACATT
>RDPX01000271.1:838424-850584 GCA_003991215.1 Morbakka virulenta
GATAGATAGATAGATAGATGGATAGATAGATGCAACGCGTTGGTAAATGAAGGGGGCTCCCAAAGAAAGCTACAATTGAATAAATTAGTGCATTAGATTTTCTTACTTTAGATAATCCGTAGAACCTTGTTCTTTGGGTTTCGATTTGTGCTAAAGGCAATCATCAAGAAAACTGATGTTGATAATGCAATTGATGATTTTCTTACTTTGGTTTTGTTGTTTACTGTTAAGGTGTGCATGACAATTATTTATATAGGCAGCTTTTTTCAAGGATGACAGTGCCAGGTTCCTTGGCATCTAGCAAGATGAAGTTCAAATCATCGTTCTTTAGCTACGTGATTCCTTGAACATCCTAAGGGGTTTTTACCAGAGGTAATCAAGGATTTTCCTTTATTATCTAAATTTATTGACGTAAGGCTTCGATACAGCTCTTTATTAGGAAGACCTTAATTGTCAAGATATTTTGTTTCATCTTTAACAATTTAGCATAGGTCCAATCTTTTTGTTTCAACAAACCACCATTGTTAATGATTCTTCTCTGCGAATATGTTTTAATGGTAATCTGCAGAACCTTGGCAAAACCGATCCTTTAGGGTTTAATCTGTGGTAGAGGTAAATCAAGATTATTATTAATCAAGATTATTAATTATCAAGAAAATGGGCTTTTGCAATGAAAATTCCATTTTGCTTCCTTGGTTTTTACTGAGTTGATTGATTTATGCTTCACTGTGATACCTTAAACATGGTATGTGATGTTTAAGGCATTAAATAATACTCCTCGCTCTTTGCAGAATAAAGATACATACATATATACAGGCTGGTAAGTATCCAAGAGAGGATGATGTCTTTTCACAGCTTTAAATGTCCAAATTTTATACCCAACAAACTCCTTGTTTTGTAATGGTATCCTTTAAGCGAAGGCTATAATTAGCATGGCAAGAACCACTTTAATGCAGCGGATTACTTATTCTTTGTTTTGCATAACTTAATGAGCTTGAATGCAAATTTTACGGCTTATACCATAATTATATTTACTGAAATTGGCGTAAATAAAAAACACGACGTAAATTACGCACATATCGACAGCTGTGAAAAGCAAAATGAAGCCATTAATGGAAACGGGCTAATGGGCTGCTTAAAAAGATTACATAAAAAATTTTCTCAAGTAACCTAATACTATTTAATATTACTTGTAATATTACCTAATATTACTTGTAATATTACCTAATATTACTACTACTACTACTACTACAATTATTATTATTATTATTATTATTATTATTACTACTACTACTACTTCTACTACTATTCTTGCTACCACCACTCCTACTCCTACTATTACTGCTGCTGCTACTTCTACTGCTACTACTACTGCTGCTACTACTATTACGGCTACTACTACTACTACTACTACTACTACTACTACTACTACTACTACTACTACTACTATTACTACTACTACCACTACTTGAAAATTATTCAACTTTATAGACTAAGTGGAAACCATAAATACAGGAGCTTTATCATGTCGTAAGTCGTAAGCTTTTCGTGAGCACATTCCGAGAGATAGTTCTTCTATTGTCAGGCCGGCGATGGAAAAAGTGTTTCTCGAAACGTGGGTCAGAAAAAGCCTACAACTTACGACATGATAAAACATCTATATCTATTGTTTCTTCTTTTGTTTTATCTCCTCTCTATTCTCTCCATTTTTAAATACTACTAGTTGTTACTATCAAGCTGCCGCCGTAACTGTACGGCAAAATTTACTAGGCAAAAAACGATGCGTCATCTACAACTAACCACTGGTGCTTCCGGAGGTGCAATTCGTAACCCTTGAGACAAAATTCCCGCATAATTAGTTGTTCGAGATCCATGCCAGAGCAATTTTCTATTATGAAGTTCTTTAAAAGGTTCGTATCTTTGATATTCACCAGCTCTAGCCACTTTGAACACCTGAAAGGGAAAAAAATTCAATGAAAATAAATAGCAAGCTTAGTGCACAACAGTATGAGAGACTAGCTGTTCATCAACAATTCACTTTGTATAATACGCAGTAGTGCGAGTTTCTCTTCACTATTTCTAATACTTTTTTAGGGCTAACTACTTACCTTATGAAATAAAATATCTGAACAGCTAAAGTACTAATCATCTAACTATTTATCTAACTATCTAACTCATAAACTCCCTAACGTACTAATTCGGCATCTAACCTAACTGAATGCGCATGTATTTTTCAACGAGATACCACTATCCATATTACAATATTCTCACAATTACCTTGCCCTCCATGTATATTGAGATCAGTTATTTTAACTTTGGATAGGGAGTCGTCGTTTTGACTGGGCCACAGCCCTATGGGCATGACTGGGATAAGATGATAAGATATTCTTATCAATATAAGGCAAAACGACAACAAAAAAAAGGGGGGGAGGGGATTAAGTTAAGAGATAGAAGTTGACGTAAAAAAATTCAAGCTATGTGGATGGCGAAAGCACTCTGATACCAAAGGGCTCCACAATCTAGCTGTCCGAAAAAAGAAAATAATTTCGTTGAACGATTTATTACAAGGAGCAGCAAAATATCTTGGCGTGTACCAGAGAGAAAACCTCAACAGAACACTTGCCATTAAAATACCAATAGAAAAGACTAAAACAAGCCACATTTTTCCTCCAAATAAAGAGAGATGCATGGCAGCAAGATGTGGCCCTTCCAAGTTTCAAACGTCTCTGAACTCCAGAAAGAGCATCAAGCTAAGTTGCAGGGGAGCACCTGTTTAGAAGTGACAACAGTACTCATTCAAGGACGGGTATATTTATTGTGATACAAAATGGCTTTGAGACTAAGGAGCTCTCTATCGAGAAACAAAGATCTAATATTTATAAAGTAGATTTACGAATAGCTTACATTTAAAAACTTCAAGAAAGATCCGAAGAAAATTACCGGGGAAGCATCTTCATTGAAGAGCATTACTCAAGAGGAAAAGCAGCCTCACCAGGGTTACCATCAGAATAATAGTTAGTAAATATTGAGGGGTGATAAGGACTTCGCCTAGAATTAAACTAGATAACACGCTTTTCTTTTTATAAGAATAGTAAAATTTCGTTGAGGGTGAAGTATTCTTATGATTTAACAAAATATAAGGGTGAAATATTCTTAACATATTCTTATATGTTAGTTTTAATTTTTTCCAAACAGCTTGAAAATTCATCGAATAATCACGTCACAATTCGAACGTCAACATTCGAACGTCAACATTCGAACGTCACATTCTACCCGATGACGTTGTTGAAAGTGTATGGTTTGTTATGAGAAAATTCTTTTCTCGTGGAGTTGTGTAAGAGAAGTGTTAAAGTATCAGTGTGATGGTTACCCCAGTGAAGAAACAAAAAACTCTCGGACATTTTGGCTTCACAAAGTCAATCAAACCTAGAGGAATATAAATTTTTTTTTAATTTCTTATTTTACTATATTTTAAAGTTTTTAAAAAATGTGCAGTTTTTTGGGACACCCGATATCTATCATGAAGTATGTTCAGAAAGATTTCAGACTTGTCTTATTTTAATTGCCATAATATTTCTGTTTTACTGAAATTTTATTCTTATGAAACTCACCCTGGAAATATTCTTAAGATATTCTTAGAAATTAGGCAATTTCCCCCCTGATATTCTTATAGAAGCTATTCTTATAAAAAGAAAAGCGTGTAGTTGCGTTTTGGCCACATCGAAAAAAACAGCCACTTAATTTCCCATTCTCTGGCAGTCTGATTGTGAGATTCCAACCTTCGGCAAGTTTGAAATGTTCCATCTGAGTCTTGTGGCCAATGATTAAGAACAAGGGAGTAGTATCAACATACATATTTATGAACTAAGTAAATTATTGGAAGATTACTGATGCAAAGTATACAGAGAGTTTGACTAAGACCTTAAGGAACGCCTGCCTTAATTAAATACTCATCAAAGTATACTCCATCCAGTGTGACACATATTTTACGAGCTGGGAGAAAAGCCAATATTATACTAAAGCCTTTTCACACGCCCCATAACCAGGCAGCTTATGAAGCAAGCCAGCTTGTCACACCATATCAAATGCCTTTGAAATATTGATAGGTACAGCAAGCCCTTCATCAAAATCAGTACTGAACACCAACAAAAATATTTAGCTTATGCAAGAATTGTACCAGTTCAATATTGGTAGGTTGTTCCATGACCATACTTATGATAGAAAGATGGCTACCAGGTCGACATTTGCCAGTTTTGGAATGATCATTTGACTTCTTGGAGAAAGAGATACCGTAAGAAACGTTCCAGGAAAACGGTAACCAGGTCTCCAATAGGCAATGTTTTAAAAGTTTAGACAGCAAGGGAAAAGGTCTGCAGCACACAACTAATGGAATCGAATCTAGACCAGGCGCTATGGATTGATGAAGCCCATGAATAATCTTTGAAACGACCATTGGATATATGATGAAAGAGTCCGAAATCTGATCAGTTTGCGAGGTGAACACCAGTGTCAACTAAAGATTCTTTTCCCTAGACGACATAGAAAACTGAACAAGTTCAAAAAGTGGAGAGACCAGCATTCAAAACATCAACTGTAAATGTTACGAAGATATCGACTTTAAAGTCTTCGAGAACAAATATACTAACAAAGTCGTTCAACAAAGCAAACTTTAGCATCACAAATCACCCTTTTGCAAGCAATGCAACCCCGTTTGCAAGAAACCAGAAAATCATCAGGTCTATTAAATTAAAAATAAATAAATAAATTAATGTATTTCCAACATAAAACTTTAAATGGTAATCGAATAAAAACCGGGCAGAAAATAATGTGCATGTCATAAAAAGTGCAAGTTTCCGTACATACATTTCAAAAAGACACTTCAATAACACAAAAGGATGGATACGTTGTGTTATGGATACGTAAAGGATACGTTGTGTTATGATTCAAAACCGGTGTCGAGAGCCAACGAGGAAAATAAACCCTACCTCAATGATCTCCAGACTGTACGAGCTGTGTGTTTTTGCATGAGTATTCTTTACATACTGCTGAATGATCTTGAATTCCTTCGATTCTTTTCCCAGCAACTAAACAAGAATTTGAAATTTTTGGTTGTTGTTTTTAACGCATACAGTCAGCAACAAAGTAATCTATTATTTGGACCATTGGACCATTGGACCAAAGAATAGCACTATGNAATTAATGTATTTCCAACATAAAACTTTAAATGGTAATCGAATAAAAACCGGGCAGAAAATAATGTGCATGTCATAAAAAATGCAAGTTTCCGTACATACATTTCAAAAAGACACTTCAATAACACAAAAGGATGGATACATTTGTGTTATGGACACGTAAAGGATACGTTGTGTTATGATTCAAAACCGGTGTCGAGAGCCAACAAGGAAAATAAACCCTACCTCAATGATCTCCAGACTGTAAGAGCTGTGTGTTTTTGCATGAGTATTCTTTACATACTGCTGAATGATCTTGAATTCCTTCGATTCTTTTTCCAGCAACTAAAAAAGAATTCGAAATTTTTGGTTGTTATTAACGCATACAGTCAGCAACAAAGTAATCTATTATTTGGACCATTGGACCATTGGACCAAAGAATAGCACTATGAATATATGGTATACAAGATTTTTTGAAAAAGAAACCTATTTTATAGTCAACTATCTGCTGTGCTGTCGGCTGTTCCAAATGGTATTAGACTCCTGCTTCCTGGTGACTTCAATGTGACGTTAGTCCATCAAAACCGGAGATATGTTATCGGTCCTTATTGGCTTGGCAATATCGACAACCTGGGTCCATGGTTCTCATAGATAGGCACCCCACTATGATTTTATCATTTTAAACACATTGTTCTGTCACCAAGATATCCACAGAGGCAGTTGAAAACTCCCAAGGTCACAACTTCTTCTTCCTACTTCCAGCTTCATCCCACTTTCAGCGTAGGGTAGCTGTGGCAGTCAAGCTCCTCCAAGATGTTCGATCGAGGGCGTCATTCTCTTCTGCCCAACTCCTTTCATGTCCTTCCGGATGCATTCCATCCACCTTAGCTTGGGACGTCCTATTCTTCTCCTACCAGGTGGTGGCATCTCCGGTTTCTTCGGCACACATAGTTCACTGCCAGCTTTTTAACATGCCAGCATGTCAGCACCCATCCTCTCTCTTACATTATCATTCCTCATGTGATCTCGTAACGTATGTCCACATGTCCATCTGCACATTTTCACGTCTTCCACTTCCAGTCTCTTGGTGTTCTGGACACTGAGTGGCAAAGTTTCGAGTCCATACAACATTGCTTGTCGCACTACCATCTTGTATATTTCACCCTTCATCTTCCAATTATTCTGTCGCAAAGGACGCCAGTCATCTTTTCTATCTCTCATCATATGTAGAAGATCTCCAGCTTTTACCTTTTACTTCTCACTTGCTGATATACACTTTTTAATATAGCATTTGAGACTTTCCAAGTATGTTAATCTTTGTCTTCCTTTGCTTCTCTTGCCTTCAATACCACCTGTAATGGTAAGATTTTCTAGTCCTTCCTTACTCATGATATGTCACATAAGCCTCATCTGCCTTTCACGGATTGTTTTTATCAGACAACTTTCTGCTTCAGCTTTCCTCAAAACTTCCTCATTTGTTTGATGCTCTACAAATGATATTCTCATCATTCTCCTGTAAAACCACATTTCAACAGCTTCTAGTCTCTTTTGCATTGATGGTGATATTGTCCAGCACTCACAACCATATAAGAGTAGATGCTACATAACCTTCCAGCACCCTCTTCTTTGTAGCCATTGACACTTTGCGCTGTTTCAAGATCTTCCGTAATCTTTTATAAGTACCTTTTGCAATTCCTGTCCTTCTCTTGATTTCCAGATCACACTTTTTATTCTCTGTTATATAGAGCTACCTAAGTAATTAAGTAATTCAAATACTATCAACTTCATAATTTGGTGCTTATTACTAGACCCATTTCAATCCAAAAAAGTTTTCCAGCTCAGTATATTTCATAATTCTCTTTTTTTATTTTCCCTTTCTTTTCTTTCTCACGCATGGGCCTAAAATACCGTCCCAAAAAGTGAATCAAAAATCATTTGACAACCGTACGGCCAGCTTAACCACTAAGCCAAAGCTTCTTCTTCATGGTAGCCCATTCACAGCCACTCCTTTACGGTTCTTAACACCTGGCAATATACCCAAATAATTACATTTAGAGTTCCGACAAAATAACCAGAATTGATTTGGAGGTACTTTTGCGGATGTCAATATGACTTAACGGCATACAAAAGCTTGCTGAAAAATCTGATTTCAAAAAATTAGTAGAAACTAGGGCTGAATTATTTAGAAATACGATTGGTACATTTATGACTATTGAAAGGGATAAGGATCCAAGGCCCGCCGAACCTTTTCTTCAATAATATATTTTTGATACCTATTTCTTACACATATAAAATTATGCTATTTTTACTAAAAAATACCGTTAACAAATTGAAGAGAGGTGTTACATAGCCATCGACTGCATAAATTCTAGCAAATTTAATAGTGATATACCTGTATGTCTGTTTTTAAGGTGTCGTAGTGTGAATCAAGTGGATTTTTATCTCCTCCCTCAGAGCCTTTGAGTAAGCTGTAAGCAACTTCAATATCCAATAAGTTATCCAGCATGTCGATTTTGGACTAAAATAAAAAAACATGTTATTCTATTACACGCCATGGAAACATATTTAAATAATTTCAATTTTGTATTTTATTTTTATTTATTGATAATATATTTCGAGATTTATTCTCATCAGCAGATCTCACATCCAAAAGAATATAAAAATTAGTTCTTTTCAAAAACAAGAAAAATCTATGCAAAATTATTTACACTCTACATTTTAAAAACGCTTATAAAACGAAATTTTAAAAAAATGTTCCTTTTTGTTAGAAAAACAACAAAAGGTATGAGACAAAAGAAAGGTCGTAGATAATAATCAATCAAATTTTATATGGATTTTGTTTTGGAAAAGTTTTCAGATGAGAATAAATCTCGAAACATATAATCAATAAATAAAATAAATTGCTGAGGTTATATTTGAGTTATGATTGGTCCGCATAATTGAAATTGGCTAAATTTTGATGGCCGGATGCCCTTCCTGACGCCAACCACAGTTTTTGGCGGTGGGCCTAGCCTTTGATTTGAAAATCCCTTACAAGGCAGTGAGTGGCTGTCCCTGACCGGTGACCTTAGAGCATAAGGTTCCTACGCCCAGGAGACGCACTGCCCCCACTCGGGCAGGGTAGGTCAACAGGAAGAAGGCCTCCATAACCAAGGGAGGGGTGGCTGACCGGGTAGTACGACCAGTAGTACCCTTCCTGACGCCAACCACAGTTTTTGGCGGTGGGCCTAGCCTTTGATTTGAAAATCCCTTACAAGGCAGTGAGTGGCTGTCCCTGACCGGTGACCTTAGAGCATAAGGTTCCTACGCCAGGAGACGCACTGCCCCCACTCGAGCAGGGCGGGCCAACAGGACGAAGGCCTCCATAACCCAGGGAGGGGTGGCTGACCGGGTAGTACGACTTGCCAAAGGCCGTCCTGGGGACTAAAAATGCTCTGATGGTCACCTGGTGTCACTCGGCTGGACATGATTCGGAATGAAAGAATAAGGAGCACAGCACTCGTACGGAAGCTGGGAGAGAAGCAAAGAGAGCAGAGACTCCAGTGGTTCNGGGCGGGCCAACAGGACGAAGACCTCCATAACCCAGGGTGGCTGACCGGGTAGTACGACTTGCCAAAGGCCGTCCCGGGGACTAAAAATGCTCCGATGGTCACTTGGTGTCACTCGGCTGGACAGGATTCGGAATGAAAGAATAAGGGGCACAGCACTCGTACGGAAGCTGTGAGAGAAGCAAAGAAAGCAGAGACTCCAGTGGTTCGGACATGTCATGAGGAGAGAAGAAAATTACGTCGGAAGGAAAATGCTGGATATGAATGTCCCAGAAAGGAGGAAGAAAGGCAGACCGAAAACGAGATACATGGATGCTATCAATGAGGATGTGAAAGAAAAAGGATCGAGAGTGGAGATGGAAAATGAAAACAAATTTCTGGCCACAGCTGGGACACTTGGCATGGTTAAAAAAGGAACGCAGAAGTATTTATACCATATCCCAGGAAAATTCTCACTCACCAAAATACAAAAAATAGTGTTAAATAGTACTGTCCATATCCTTAGTCTCCTATAAATCATATAGTGTAAAATGAATTTAATATACTGATCTTTATTATTTGATTATCTTACTACTTCAAAACATAATGTAACAACTATACCTTCAATACGGTGTCGTTATCAAGAAGAGGTGGTTTCTTTAGTCCAAAATCATGAGGTATCAGTGTATAAAATCGGTTCGAAGCATCCAAAATCTTACCATGGCTTGCACTTTCTGATAAACACTGAAGGCAAGAATTAGAGAAGAAAAAAAATCATTAAAAGAAATATCTACGCTGTGAGAAATTAATTTTCTGCCATACAAAAAAAGAAGTGTTGGGGGTAATGATAGAGGAAATTTGGAACTCACAAGTCCTAAATTTCCCCTGGGTTTATGTAAGCCAAATATTATGGTCTCTAAACTTATCTGTGTTATAGCGAATAAAGAACACGTTTTCCGTGTATTTATTTTCACAAATTCAAACCAAACAAAAAAATAAACAAAAAAAGGTGTGTGGAAATAAAATTACCGATCTTCATATAGAAATATTTACAACAATGATAAAAATAAATAAGTGGTTAAAACTAATATAAAATTCCTGGCACATCGATAAATCAAATATCTAAACACGAATTGAGCAACTGTGTTTACTTTAGCATTGTGTATTTTCTTAGTGAGACATTTCGATCGCCACAGTAATTGTAATGGCAAAAAAAAAGACAGTGATAACGATTATTATTGTTGTGGCAAATGAAAATTTAGTAATTATTCGATCAAGCGCACGGTGCGCTTAAATAATTCTGGAGATTCTAAAGGTTGCCCTTATTCAGGGTGTGCGCGTATTTGAGGGAGTGAGCTTATTGGAAAAGTCAGTCAACTTACAAAGCACTAAATGTCTAAAATATAAACGTCGACATTCATCAAGTTCAAAAGTGAAATTGACAAATACAGATACAAAGATATGTGTAAACATATGAACATTGTGATTTACGCATATGGTGTTAAAAACATAACAGAATACACTCACTAAAATATATGTTTTAAGTGCTTTTATTCTTGATCTTTAATCTTTTACTTTGAAAAAAGGTGGGGTTGTTGTAAAGAAAATCTGCCAAAGAGGCTGCGCTTAATTGAGGGTGTGTGCTTACTTGATGGGTGCGCTTATTCGAGTAGGGTAAGGAAAATCGAATTTTTGGGGGTTCCAAGGGATGTGCTTATTTGGGGGGTGCGCTTATTCGAGGGATGCGCTTATTCGAGGGGTGCGCTTATTCGAGGAGTACACTTATTCGAGGGGTGCGCTTATTCGAGTAGGGTGCGGTAAATCGAATAATTACGGTACTAAGAAAATGCTAGTGTCGAAGAAAATGTAGATTTTCCTAGTTATCATTCTAATGCGACGAAACATTAATTCTCTGTTTCCTCGCTTTATTAGGAAAGCTAAACAATAACACGACTCCACCAATTTAAACATAAAATACTAAGATCCATTCTTTTCGGTTTCCCGGTTTTCTCTGGGCTTCACCCAAAGTGTAGAGTGTCCACTCTGCGATGTTGTCCTCCCATCTCTTCTTCTGTCTTTCTCTCTTTCTGCCTCCTTCAACCGTGCCTTGCATTAATGTCTTTGCAAGCTCATTTGATCTTGTTACATGTCCGTTCCACTTCAGTTTGCGTTTCCTTACTGTGGTCAGGACTTCTTCGTAAGGTCCGATGGCATGCATCACTTTTCCTCCCTTTTTTTTCTGGGAGACCGAGAGGATTGGAAAGGAGTGGTTGCAAGATCATCAGTAGTGTCCACACGGTCATCCAGACAGCGGGATAGATGAGGGTGAATGTGATTAACATCCAACACCCTATCTCAATGAAAACGCAAGGAAATAAGAAATAATTAAATATTTGATACCGCATCGCCTTTTCCATTGGATTTTAATCCATTTGTCATTGTGCCTATTCAACTTTTCTAAAACCATTAGCTTATTTGTTGTTAGTTATTTCTGATAGTTGAATACAATCATGGCAATTTTGATCTCAATGGCTAAACACTAACTGCAACTTCTAATCTTCTGATAGTTCTAAATGTCAGAAAACCGGCTTCGGAAACAACCCAAAATATGTGCCATTTTCGAACATTTATCTTGAGACTGCCAATTTGCCTTGCTATTTTTTGTAATGTAGAATGTACGTATGCATTAAAAAGTATCAATCGGACAAGAGATTCCAGTATTAAAGTAAATGATAGGCTTAATGATTGTTTTATAAACAGGAAACTCTCAGTTGCTAAAGAAGTGAATATCCTGTCTGATTAATACTTACACAAGCTCTACGATTGTACTGAGCACTCTTACTGTTAACAAGGTTAATAAACACAATATATATATATATATATATATATATATATATACATACACTCAAACACAAATTGTTAGCAAGGCTGGCATTTCATGATGAAAACTTCTAGACGAAGCTAGAATTGGATAACATCAAACCAAATATTGCTGTCCCAACGTCAAATTATACAACACAATAATCCAATCCGCAGGTGCAAACGTCAAACAGTAGACCGATTTTGACCAATGTCAGATCCCCTCAGTATGCCTAGTCATGAAGCACCAGAAATCTCAATGAGACGTGCCCATCTAGGCACCTGTGCATTGTAATATATATATATATATATATATATATATATGCATATATATATATAAAGCTTTCGATTCGGTTATCCGTATTAAAGTGCTCAATACATAAATGCAGAGCGTAATATAAGATATGATAAGTTGGAAAGAATCAAAAACCTACAGTAGGTTTTTGATTCTTTCCAACTTATCATATCTTATATATATATATATATATATATATGCATATATATATGAACTGAAAATACTTCTCCAGTTAGTATTGTTGCGCACTCCTGAAGCTGGTAACAGTGTCAAATAAGTGCCACGAAGTCAGAACATTGTTCGTCGTA
>RDPX01000271.1:853013-866993 GCA_003991215.1 Morbakka virulenta
AGTAGTAGTAGTAGTAGTAGTAGTAGTAGTAGTAGTAGTAGTATGAAATACGTAGTTGAACAACGTATAACGTAAACTAATAGATAATTCATGCTCACCATACCTGGCCATGATCTATATCTAATGGATAGAAGCGGTTTGGATGCTTCACAAAGTTGCCCCGATTCGTCCACTTGTTTCCTTTAGACAAGAATAGAAAAAAACCCTATCAAATACGCCTCTAAACACGTCTGTAGCACATGTATATAATGTATTTATACAATTTAGAAATAGCTAATTATAGTATAATTCAAATGCAGTGCAAATCAGGATAATATAGGTTCTTTCGTGCGTTGTCATAAAACGGCCTGTCTTACTCCATTGGGTGATAAAATCTAGAGATAGTGTGGGCCTTCCAATGAATGACCTCTGGTAGAAGCTGATGAATCAAGTTCAGATTAATCTGTTTTCATCTCTGGACTTTATAATGGTTTTAAATAAATTCGAAATAATTTTTTAGTCCGTCTCACAATATTGAAAAAAAAAATCGAAAGAATTATATCCCACACTTCAAACTTCTCAACAAATGAAATAAAAATTTCACAATTGCTGTGTGAAATTGACTATCCTCTCATGACCATCAAGTTAAACCACTCGCAAGTTATCTCGACGTAACAAACTAACAGCCTTTTGAGACTTCCAGTAACATCGGAGGTCGATCCAACTAACAGACACCATTTTTCCTGGTCCAAATAAAGACCATGTTTCACTCCTAAAGGTCCACCGATTACTCCACTGGCAACCAGACATTATAAATAGTAGTATCAATAATCAATAATAAAAATAATAATAATAATAATAATAATAATAATCATCATCATCATCATATCATCATATTCGGTTTAACGTCCGTTTTACATGCTAGCATGTGTTGGACGATTTCTTGAAATTGACTTCCAAGTTATCCTATCCATCACCAGGTCTCTGCTGACACCTTTTTCTTTCAGATCCATCCTTATCACTTCCTCCCATGTTTTCTTTGGTCTTCCTCTGCCAGTGGTTCCTGTCACCTTGATTGTTCTAGATCTGCTTGTCCAAGCATTCTTAATAATAATAATAATAATAATAATAATAATAATAATAATAATAATATATTAATCATGTTACAACACAGGAAAATGTACAGGCACGAATGTCTCTAGTAGCTCAATATTTTACATTCACAATTTTCTATTTTGTGCATAAAATAATATTGAAATGCATTGCTTGATAACCCTTTTAAAATATTAAATATAAATGATAAATTTTAACTCATATTTTTATCATCTATTACAATTCATGTCAAACCTCTCACTAACTAATGGTTTTATATTGGATTGCCTTATTACAAAAAAGAAAAGAAAATTCTTAAAAAATTTAATGATTTTGGGGGAAAATAGAATGTACGAAAATAATAATTTCCAGCAAGAGAAAAAATTAGAATTGCTCCACGACTTCTTGCAACAGCAGAATAAAAAAGTAAGAACAAGTGATTATGATAGGGGCAGTTTGGTAAGGTAGAAGTGATGTATTAAGTAGCTGTATAGTTAAGTTCAAATTGTGTTTAGAAAAAAAATAATAACATCATCATCATCACAATGATACTACTAATAATAACATAACGATAATAATAATCGCATCCAACCATGCCTTCAACCATGCATTCAACCATGCCTTCAACCATGCCTTCAACCATGCCTTCAACCATGCATTCAACCATGCATTCAACCATGCCTTCAACCATGCATTCAACCATGCCTTCAACCATGCATTCAACCATGCCTTCAACCATGCCTTCAACCATGCATTCAACCATGCATTCAACCATGCATTCAACCATGTGCCCGACAATGCACCTATTTATCCACCACCCACCCAGGCATTTATTTACTTACTCATTCACCTGGTCATCCACCTATTCATAAAACTTTCCATCCATCCACAAACGCACCCATTCACCTGTCCTTTAATACACCCACCTACCCATGAATACAAGCATCTATACACCCGTCTATCCCTTCATTTCCTGTCACTGCTTCTTAACTACAAGGGCTTTAGTTTGCAAAGCACTGGTCTATCTGTCAAATAGAGATCTTCTCTAACAATACCCAACCACCCTTGCTTGGGCTGTATTATGTTCTTTTCCATTAGGTGACCTACTCTGATACATTTATGATAATCTACCACAACCACACCTATCAGGTGACCTTACTCTGTTGCAGCCCTTCTTAAAACAGTAATAAGAATAATGAATCCAAAGAGAAGAACGTTACTGATTAAAATAAAGCGGTACAGATAAATACAAGGTCAGAATAATCCTAGTCAACATACTGGCAGCACGAGACCGCTAAAACACAGAAAAGTAAAACATTTTCCACATCATCAAAGCGTTAAGAATACAAACCTGTTTTTTCCTCAAAAAGACCTAAAAAGCTTCGAATTGCCCTTTCTTTGTCAGATCCCATAATCTAAACAAATACATTGAAAAATACATGCATTACAAATCATTCAAAATATACACATCAACAATTATAAAAATAAGAAAAAAAGATATATACCATACATAATCAATAATGTACATTTTATATAAATATATGAACAGTGGATAGGCCTTGTGTTTGTGATGATCCAGAATTCTGAAGTGAGATGAATTCTTCAATTAGCCCAAGGTGCAACCATATGTGATAGCAACCTTTTTCAAATTCGCCTGGCTACAAGTGAAATTCTTGAAAGCTGGGTAACGTATTCGTTTATGGTCGAGAAGCAAACACTACGGTGTTTGGCATCTTCCGCCAAGTGCGAAATCGGTATTGGCTGGTATAGGTAAGAAGAATAGTCTACGTTGTAAGTAGATTGCTTCACCTAGGCAGGTGAGACGCTTCAGCTCATCAGCGGCCAAACTAGGAATAGTCCACTCAAAAAATAAATCTATAACCAGTTTTTCTACTTGCTTTGTAGATAACTCTTCAGCTCTTCACCCTTGGATGGCAATCACCTAGAGATGGTGTCTCAATAAAAACACTGGTCCCCATTACCTCAATGGGTTGGTGTCAGGATGGGCATCCGGCCTATAAAAACATTGCCTCGTCATACCATGAAATGACATCCAAAGATATCCTGCATAACTGCGTAAACGAGACTGGAACTAATTTAAGTGAAGGTGTCGCATGGCAGGACTTTTGTTCGGTGTAGGCAAAATCAGACCGTTATCAAGCTATTACATCAACCGAAGGAAGTGATGACAAGTTTCAGACTCTGTAGTCTGAATGTGGGAAGTTTGAGAGGTAGATCTGGTAAAGTAGCAGAGTTTCTTGAGCGAAGACACATTGATTTGTGCTGCATCCCAGAAACACGATGGAGAGGGAAATCTGTAAGAATGATAGAAGGAAAAAAGGCAACATGCAAGCTGTTTTGGATTGGTAATGGAAAAGGCACAGGTGGAGTAGGTATCTTTGTGACAGAGAAATGGATAGACAAGGTGATTGATGTCAAACGCGTAAGTGATCGAATTATGCTGATTAAACTGATGATAGGTGAGACAATCTTCACAGCAATATCAGTATATGCACCACAATGTGGCTTGAGTGAAGAAATCAAGGATGAATTCTATGACAGTCACATTGCAGTCACTGGTAAGCTGGCAGAGAAAGAAATTGTTGCTATTGCAGGTGATCTAAATGGCCATGTTGGAAGAACAGCATCTGGGATTGAGGGAGTCCGTGGAGGAAATGAATATGGTGACCGAAATAAGGAGGGTGAAAGAATTCTAGAGTTTGGACTTGCCATGGACATGTTGGTGGCGAATACTATTTTTAAGAAAAGGAATAGCCATCTGGTAACCTATGAGTCTGGGACAGCTATGACTCAAGTGGACTACATTTTGGTAAAGACAAAAGACAGGAAGTATTTGCAAGATGTAAAAGTGATACCCGGTGAAGAATTTGTGACCCAGCATAAGCCAGTAATTTGTGACTTCAGGATTAAGAAAGTACATAAAGTGAAAAGAAAGTATATCCCAAGGAGAAAGGTGTGGAGACTAAATGATGGACAAGTAAAGCAGGCCTTTGAAGATCAAGTGAATGGAATTGTGGGAGCCAGTCCAGGAAAAGACCTACGAAGTGTAGAAGAGCAATGGGAGAAGATCAAGGATACACTTTTAAAAGCCACAGACCAAGTCTGTGGCTGGACAAAAGGGCCTCCACGTCATAGAGTGACATGGTGGTGGAATACTTCTGTTGAAAATTATGTGAAAGAGAAGAGAAGGCTGTGGAGTCAATGGAAAAAGGGGTTAGTTAACAAAGAAAGGTATCTGGAGGCCAAGAGAGTAGCTAGGCAAGCAATCTACAAAGCAAAGATGGATGCCGAGAAAAGAAGGTTTCCAGACATAATGCGTAGAGATGACCAGAAGAATGAAGTATTCAAGATAGCTAAGCAGATGATCAAGACTAATCAGGATATCATTGGAGAAAAGTGTATCAGGAATGATGATGGAGAACTTGCAACAAGTGAACTTGAAAAGAAGAATGCCTGGAAGTGCTATTATGAGAGATTGTTGAACACAGAGTTTTCTTGGGATAGAGAAAATCTTGGAAAGGTAGAAACAGTATCTGGACCAGCCATTTTCATTGAGAAAGAAATGGTGAGGGAAGCTGTAAAGAAAATGAAGAAAGGCAAAGCAGCTGGTCCTTCAGGAATTGTGGCAGAGATGGTCAAAGCTGCAGGTGAAAGAAGTATAGAGATGATCACTGATCTAACAAACCAGATCATAAGAGATGGTGTCATTCCTGAGGACTGGGAAATAAGTACAATTATCAATTGTTACAAAGGAAAAGGAGAAGCTCTAGAAAGAGATAATTACAGAGGATTAAAGTTAATGGACCAAGTCCTGAAAGTTGTTGAAAGAGTTATGGAAAAACAAATTAGAATTGAAATAAACATTGATGACATGCAATTTGGTTTTATGCCTGGACGAGGAACTATTGATGCCATTTTTATCCTCAGACAAATGCAAGAGAAGTACCTTGGGAAAAACAAGAAGCTGTACTTTGCCTTTGTGGATTTGGAAAAAGCCTTTGACAGAGTGCCAAGAGAAGTTGTTTGGTGGGCTTTACGGAAACTAGGAGTAAGTGAATGGCTGATTAAGGTTGTTCAGGCAATGTACAGAAATGCTAAAAGTCGGGTAAGGGTCAACAGTTCCTATACTGAGAGTTTTGGTGTGGGTGTTGGAGTTCATCAGGGATCTGTAATAAGTCCACTGCTTTTTATTTGTGTTTTGGAAGCACTGTCAAGAGAGTTTCGAAAGGGTTGCCCAGAGGAATTGCTATATGCAGATGACCTGGTTCTCTCCAGTGAGACATTGGATGGTCTACTTGCTAAGTTAGAGACTTGGAAGAAGGGTTTGAAAGGTAAAGGTTTGACAGTGAACATGGGAAAAACAAAAGTGATGGTCAGTGGTCGCAATTTAGGCAAGCCATTGGCGAAAGGAAAGTTTCCCTCTTCAGTCTGTGGGAAGGGAGTTGGAAGCAACTCAATCTATTGTGGTACTTGGAAGCACTGGGTACATAAACGGTGCAGTGGAATAAAGGGCAAACTGACAGAAAGTAACCGTTTTAGCTGCAAGAGGTGCACAGAAGGAGAGGTAACCTGTGACTTAGACCTATGGAAAGTACATTTGGAGGGTGAGGAAATTGAAGTTGTCCAGACGTTTTGCTACCTTGGTGACACCTTTGGAGCTGAGGGAGGAGCTGGTGCAAGTGTAACAGCTCTGCCATTACCTACCAAAGGTAGAGTCTACTAGGCATGTGTACGTAGCACAATGATGTATGGCAGTGAAACTTGGCCAGTGAGAGCTGAAAATGTCAGCCGCATGGAGCGGAACAACACGAGAATAATAAGATGGATGTGCAACGTAAGTCTTAGGGACAGGCTCAGTTCTAGTGAACTCAGAAGGAGATTGGATCTGGACAGTATTGGCAGCTGTATGCAGAATCGGAGGCTTCGTTGGTTTGGTCATGTGGAGAGAATGGACAAGAATGCTTGGGCAAGTAGATGCACAACAATCAAGGTGACAGGAACCACTGGCAGAGGAAGACCGAAGAAAACATGGGAGGAAGTGATAAGGATGGATCTCAAACAAAAAGGTGTCAGCAGAGGCCTGGTGAAGGATAGGATAACTTAGTAGTCGATTTCAAGAAGGCGTCCAACACATGCTAGCATGTAAAACGGACGTTAAACTGAATATGATGATGAATAAAATGATAACTGGGAACCAGTGAGGCATAAGTCCATGAGAGAGAAAATGGACTTTGTTCTAAACAATTAAGCTACAGCTATTTTATTGCAGGTCCTGTTAGCAATAAGTCCTGAGGAGATACGAAATGGCGACTTAGGCAAGGACAGTATTTTGGTGGGGGCTTTATTCACTTTTAGGAAAGGTCATTTACCTCAAACGTTAAGGTAGCTAGGTTGATCTTACCCTCTTTTGATGAATGAGCAGGCTTTTTTCACTGTCAGTGTGGTTCTCCCAAATCAGGTGCAAGAAAATAACTCCCTACATATTGTCGGTTCTGCTAGAGAGTACTAGATCAGTTGGCCTAGTTAGTCATCCAGTTTGGCATCAAAAGAGAGAAGCATTCAAATTCATTCTTGGTTTAAGGAACGTCGGAACATTGCTGGGCAATGAAAATAGTGAAAAGCAGAAAACTGCCATCATTGTGCCATGTCGCAAGAGTATCCCAGAGTAATCACTACACTGAACAAAATAAGACTGTGTGAAGAATGGTATCTGAATGAAACCAAAGTAGGCTACATCTGTCTGAAAGGCAGGGAAAAAACAGGTGCTCTCGTTCATTTCGTATCAGGTTTGCTCTCCGTACTTCTACAGCTCGCAACCTGGGGGTCTGTTTCACATAAAATCTCTGGCACACTCATACTTTTACTACCCAAACTGTAAAGAAATAGCCATGTAACAAAAATAACAAACAGAGCTAAAGTCAAAGGTAACGTTTAGACCAGGGATGCTTAATTTCGCTAAAAAAAACAAGGTCAAAGTTATGCTACTTTGTGACTTTAAGGCTCGGTTTGCAGCTTTCCACACACTTCTGTCTGGAGTGGTTTGGAAACAATCAAATACAATACTTGCTGCAATGAAATACATTTAATTTCTGTGGGAGGCTTCGGCCTATATGCTTCATTGCAATATGATGTTCAACAATATAGCTTTTCTAGCGCTCTTGCATCAAGGCGAGAAGCTGATAGAGCTAGTTCTGATATCGTTTATTCATGATACCTGAGATACTTACCAACTGCTTGTTGTACCGGCAGGACTACACGCCAGCATTTGTGGTAACAAAAGTGCATTTAAGTGAAAGGTATGTTGCAAAATTATCTGGTGAAGGGAAAAGCGCTGTTAGCGTATGTGGCCCTGGTAGCCATAGGCATTGATTTGAATCCAGTTCAAAGCAAACATGTTTTTCACTTTTCAAAATACGGTTGCTAAACACGAGCCGCCAGGAGATATTCACAATGACAAAGCACTGTTCGTTCGTCAAAAGTGGAGTTACAGCCAATGGTCAGATCCCAGTATATGCAGTTAACAATATCACACATTGCTAGACACTGATAAAAGTCTGGTGATAACGAGGGGGGAGGGTGCCATTTCAAATCGCTACCCTACCGACAGTCAGTTATTTTCCAAGAAGAAATAGATACCAGACCAAAACAGAAATTCTTCAATATTTTTGTACATTTCACTAACAAAGAAAAAAGTTCTTAATTACAAATGCTAAAAAAAGAAAACAAATACAAAGGGAAAATGATTTGAAAATATGAAAAACGTACGAATGAAGCAATAAATATTTGAATAAACAGAACAAACAGCACCTCAACTATATGATCTCCAATTGATGTACCAACTCTACCCCACGACTTAAATAGCCAATACCTGTCAGAGAAACAAAGCAATACGTAATAAAAGTGCCGAACTAGTCGTCTCTGTATTTCCATTTTGAACCAACAAAATAGAACCTCTTTTATAAATGTGTTGCGGGTAATGTATGAAATTCAGTCACTGTATTTAATAGTCAGGTTATCATGTAGAATTCCCATTCATATTACAAAATAATTGACTAGTTAACTCACTAGTATATCTTGGGGGTAGGTGCCTTGAATGGAGTTAAATACAGAGTATGGGGTTCTCATTTTATGCATGATGTGGGTATTTCAATTTAATTGACGGTTTAAGGCTGAATTATCCGCATTTTAAGGGAGTTTAACTGAACCTTCAGATATCGGTGAATACATGAATATGACATACTGGTAATGTGGGTGAACACCAGTGGTAGCTGCTTCATATAGTCTCATCACATGGGATCTGAGGGTGGAATTTGACAAGTGTGCTCGGTGCTTCTACAAGTCGTATTTACAGTTTCGCTGAATTGGGACTTATATTGCCGCGAATCTGCCAGCGAACATAGACTCCATTGTTCGTGTGATATGAAATTGAGCTGAATTCTACCCCCTGGCAAGGCTACAATAAGCCACAGATTTGCACTACCGATTCACTCAAAATGTTAAACAGTTATTAAAAATTCATTTTACCAAATAAATAATAAATAACTGGGTTACGAGCACAAATACTCACTTCTTCGCAGTATCTGATTCTAAAAGTTGAATTTTGTAGAATGAATTGGTGCCTTTGGTTAGATCCACAAGTCCAAGAACAGCGCAATAAATCTCTTTACCTTGCGTATAAACATGAGCTTTAGTCTCTAGCTCTAAAATTAAAGAAATCAACTTATTTTAATCATCAAGTCAACCAGAAACATGATGGAGAACAGACTTATCTAGTAAACTAGTAAGGGTTTGCACACAGTGTACAATATATACAAAGACAATGTGCACACATGCTAAAAAACATAGGGGTCTACAGACACTCAAAACGCCAGGTACAGTTATCGCTCCCGTGAAAACCATTACGCAGCAACAGAAAAAATCAAGGCCACTGTGTGACGGGCTTTCGTAGTCACCTGACGATACTCATATTCCTGTGGTTTGGGAAAATGGAAGGAAAAGTAATACCCAGGAAAACATCGCGCCGCAATGTTGAAAACCAGTTGACGAACTTTAACAAAACCCGGGGCACAATCCAGAAGCTAGTCAGAGTGAAGTGGAGTCAGAGTGGAGTGGAGTCAGAGTGGAGTGGAGTCAGAGTGGAGTGGAGTCAGACTGGAGTGGAGTCAGACTGGAGTGGAGTCAGACTGGAGTGGAGTCAGACTGGAGTGGAGTCAGACTGGAGTGGAGTCAGACTGGAGTGGAGTCAGACTGGAGTGGAGTCAGACTGGAGTGGAGTCAGAGTGGAGTGGAGTCAGAGAGTAGTAGAGTTAGAGTTAGGAGTGCCGGACTACTATTGCTGCCGTACAGTCTAGCTGGTACAACAAGCAGTTGGTAAGTATCTCAGGCATCACGAATAACCGGTATCAAAACAGGCTCCATCAGCTTCGCGCCTTGACGCAAGAGCGCTAGAAGACCTATATTGTTGTAAAAAGGCTATAACGGTCATAAAAGCGTCTTGTAATAAGAAAAGCAATGAAGCGCTGTTTGGGGGGGGGGGGGAGGCTGAAAGAGTTAGAATCAGTACGAGAGGATATTGGGGCGTCTTTAATTAATTGACAATGGCCCGTAAATTGGTTTCTTTACGTTCGGTTTGTTAAATGAGTACTCCAAATAGCCGGCAAAATAATAACAGCTTAATCACAGTCTATTAGCATCGACGACTTTTCTACTGAATCGCCATAAATTTGGCGACTAAAACAATATGTAAAGTGCATATTGTGCAATTGCATATAAAGTAGCTGTGCCTTAAAAATTCCTGAGTTTTCTTCAGAAGGGAATTAAACCTGCATTACATAGCATGAACAATATCTAAAAAATTGAAATTCACGAATTTGTTATAACTTTCCCATTAGTGGTGCGTAGGAAGCCATTTTCATTTTAAAATGGCTTATGGCTTGTAAACAGCTAAGTACATTTTCATCTTTTTACTTTGGACCCAAAAGAAGTAGTAAGTAAGTAAGTAGTAGTAAGAACATCAAAACGAGGTCTAAAAACTGACGAAATGGAATAATTTAACAAGAAAATCGTCAATTATTACGAAATGGACGAGAAACAAGTGTTTTAAAACTGAATTGTATCAGCAGCTTAATCTGTAAATAATTTCCAAAAGGGGGAGGAGGATTTGGTCCGTTGCATTCAGAGGTTGATCCGTATATTTTGAAGCATGAAAACGCGTACGGAGTACGGGTGATCTATAAATTTTTCGAGAAGCGCATTTGAACGATGTACGGGTGGGAGGAAGTGAAGCCAAGTCCCTCTGTTAATGCTGACACAGTTTCTTTACTTTAATGAACAAGGTCATAAATAAATAATTATATTTTAAAATAATACCTACAAAAATTAGTTGGTGTGTAGCGGCCTGATGTTAGGTTACCACAGAACAAAACCAATGCTCAAAATCTGGATATTACATGGCAATGACGCCCTGAAACCTGCGCGTTGTGTTTGGGTTAATATTACAACTGGTCTTTACAACTGCAACTGCACAATGAAAACTAAAGGCAGTGCCCTTTCCAATAACATGTATTTCAAAGAACGTAATAATTAAGATACAATAGATAAATTATCATAAATTATAATAATGCTGCCTTCATTGCAAGGTCCTTGGTTATTAAAGATACTGCAACACATTATGCAACAAATAGTAAACTGCCCTTCACTGTCTAAACAATGCCTGGCGTGGTATAAAGAACTTACTGGAACCCGATATCGATGACAGTACTAACAAACGTCATAAATTAAATTACGGAGAGCGCGGGTAAAAACACTGTAGCATGTCTATAGCATTTAGTATTTATCATTATTATTGGTATTAGCTGTAAACGACAGGTACCCGCTACCCTGGATTGATATTTAGCAACCAAAGATAGGTAAAAACCGCTTTCAAAAGATCTTGAGATGAGTAATAAGGGCTTGAAATACGGTACCAATGCCTTGAAATAAGGAACCAATGCCTTGAAATAAGGAACCAATGCCTTGAAATAAGGAACCAATGACTTGAGGTGGGTATCAATGACTTGAGGTGGGTATCAATGACTTGAGGAGGCTATCAATTCTTTAATCTAGGTACCAATGCCTGGAGATGGTATCAATGCCTAGCGATGGGTATCCAAGCCTTGAGGTGGGTACCCATGCCTAGAGATGGGAATCCATGTACCTAGATATGGGTACCCATGCCTAGAGATGGGTACCCATGCCTAGAGATGGGTATCCGCCCCCCCTAGAGATGGGTATCCATGCCTAGATATGGGTGACAATGCCTAGAGTTGAGTATCAATGCCTTGAGAAGAGTACCAATTCCTTGATATTAATACCAATGTCTTTATATGGGTACCAACCACTACGTATATGTGTTAACCATATAAAGTAAGTACCTAATACTCATGATTGATACCTTTTACAAAGAAAAGGGCCTCTGCAAATTCAAGCTCTTGGTTATCAAACGTTAGGTATCAAAGCAAAAAAATATTCATACCTGAATCCGGATCAACAACAGCTCCCCCTTTCATTTGGAGCTTTTGTTTCTTTGTTGCCTGTTCGTCTGAAAGAGCAGATAGATACTTAAATTGCAATTAAACTTGAAAAAGAAAAATCTAAGTTCTAGTCCCACCACAAATACATGCGTAACGGCAAAATCAAAATCAAATCAACAANTAGCGATGGGTATCCAAGCCTTGAGGTGGGTACCCATGCCTAGAGATGGGAATCCATGTACCTAGATATGGGTACCCATGCCTAGAGATGGGTACCCATGCCTAGAGATGGGTATCCACCCTCCCTAGAGATGGGTATCCATGCCTAGAGTTGAGTATCAATGCCTTGAGAAGAGTACCAATTCCTTGATATTAATACCAATGTTTTTATATGGGTACCAACCACTACGTATATGTGTTAACCATATAAAGTAAGTACCTAATACTCATGATTGATACCTTTTACAAAGAAAAGGGCCTCTGCAAATTCAAGCTCTTGGTTATCAAACGTTAGGTATCAAAGCAAAAAAATATTCATACCTGAATCCGGATCAACAACAGCTCCCCCTTTCATTTGGAGCTTTTGTTTCTTTGTTGCCTGTTCGTCTGAAAGAGCAGATAGATACTTAAATTGCAATTAAACTTGAAAAAGAAAAATCTAAGTTCTAGTCCCACCACAAATACATGCGTAACGGCAAAATCAAAATCAAATCAACAAGAAATTTCTCACTCTTGCACCGTCAGCTTTTACGGAATAAATAACGTTTTGTTCCACGCCACAATTCAAGTAGCAAAAGTTCTTATGTGAAATGACGCCACTCAGGAGACCATTATGCTAATATTTTCTTTAAAACGTCTGCCTGCTTTCTCAATCTCCTCAGTCGTATCCAATATTTGAAAAACACAATCAGACCTTCTCTTTCTTTTCAAGCAGTAGTGGCCATGAGGTTAATCAACAGATTTCCAAGCACGAGGTTCGAGGTTCGAGATTCGAACCGCCGGCCACGTCTCTGAAAATACTGCGCGCAGTTTGTTTTTCCGTTATAAGTGGCATACTTCTGAGTGTTTTTGCATACGTCTTCAAATCATCTGTTATTTGACACTGAATTGGGTGAGGGAAGAAATCAATATATAAAATGATTTTAAAATAATTTATATATATATATATATATATATATATCAACTGAGAAAAGTAACCCTTTGCACTTAAGTGGCTTTAGAGTTTTTGCTTGGAGTGAAAGATCAAGGGGAAAGCACTTCATTCCCTTTCTTATCGTCTTAAGGTTGCATTCTTCTCTTAATTCTACATTATACTATGAAACAGGCAATTTCTACAAAACGCAAGGAAATAGTGGCTGAGTGATAAATGTAGTTGCACTCTAAAACAAGGTGTGACGTGCTTCAGTCATAGCAGGAAAGAAATATTGAAATTTCTTAAACATGGCATGTGATACACGTGAAAAAGAGGGATATGACTAAAACATTTATTACTTCAATAAAGCTACTCAGAAAGCCATTCTCCGAACCTAGCTAGTGAGAAAACGAAATTAATAAAATCACTCCCACCATCCACACACAGACTCCTTTGAAAAACTGCTGGAGGCAGCTTAATCCAATCATGGATCGATAAGCATGAAGAGGGATTGAAATCTATGAGGTAAGAGCGAAATTTAACGGCAAGTAACCAACTGCACGCAACAAAAAACACTTAGAAAAAAAACGATGTTAATGAAGATAGTTTTGTTACTATTTTCTATTATCATAGTTACTGATTTACAGCAATATTTTTTACCTTCAGCACCATTTCCGATTGCTCTTTTGCGATTTTCATCTGTTTTCTTTAAAAACAATAATACAAAACAAGCTAGAGAAAATTAATATCAACACCAAATATACACATAAAAACATGTGCAAATACACAACCATGAGCATTTATATATATATATATATATATATATATCCGAAGAATTCGACTAAATTGGCAACAGCCAGTACTTAAAACTACAAAATTCAGTGAAATTCAAAACTCAATGTAAAGACAAATTAGAAAAAAGTTTGGTAAATATCGCAATGAAATTTGCGCCAATGTTTAGTTGAAAGGTTTTTCGCTGTCACTTGTCTGGACCAAGACGGCAGCATGAAAAATATTTTTATCGTTGCGGAAACAAAGTAAAATTTGAAGCAGCCTGCTTTCGAACAGCGATTGAAAAATATATATATAATTTTTTTTGTTACAAAGCAGGGGGAATGAAAGTTGAGTAGGAATTGTGAAAGTGAAAGGAACCAGTAAACTATAGCCTCTCTACTAAGCCGGTGTCTTGGAACACCGTATTCTTTGAATTGCAGATCATAACCAGCCCCCAGATATAATGTTATG
>RDPX01000271.1:884863-895064 GCA_003991215.1 Morbakka virulenta
TTGAATGTTCGAGATCTGTTGCACGCACACCACCTTTACCCTATGTGATCAATGGAAGGATTTATGACAATCCAAAACTGCCAACTTACCACAATTCCGCGTCTCGTAGATTATTGTGTCTACCCCAGGTGACTAGCTATTCTTCAATTCTTTAATCTTACGAAAAAGAAGCAAGAGAGTCCTCGTTTCTCCTTGTTAAGATCTAAAGAGTAACATTTACTTCTGATACATACTGATTCCGTTTGAAAGAATCTTCAAATACTTTAAAACCATACATAACTTCACACAATTTTTTTTTTAGTTTTAACGTCATTTTCCCCCAGCAATTGGGGCTCAGACGGTGCCCTTCAGAGGGACTTTGATTTGGCAGTGAGGAATTTCTTGGCCGGATGCCCTTCCTGACACCAACCAATGGCTTCTTTCTTTGTAAAGTTCCAAATTCTCCTCGACAGCTCGGGGAATCAAACCCGGAAATCTTGGTTACTGTGCAGTTGCACTAACCATTAAGCCACTGCTCCTCACATAACTTCACACAATCTTTCTGCGTTAGATAGTACTGACTTGGCGCTTAGGTTCAAGATCAACTAGTAGCTCTGTTACCACTTTTCAAACTCTATTTTCAACTCTCGGCTTGGCCTCTCTTACAAGACGAGTTAAGCTCTCTTAAACTCGGTGTTAAGTGTTAAGCAATATTAACAGTGAAAAAAAAATTCTGCCTATAAAAGAAAAATGCAATTGAAAATATGAAATTGTGCAATATAAATTTACGTTGTCAAATCCGCGAAGAGAGACAAGAAAAAGTTGACTGCCATTAGTAACACTATATAATCAGAAATAAAACTTACGCTTCGACCTTCGGGAATATCCTTTCTCTTAATTTTACAGGAAATTTATTTCTTAAAAAGAAAAAGAACAAAAAAAAATCATAAAATTTAAAGAAAGTAGGTTTCATGTAATAAAACAAACAAAACCACACCTATATATTTTTTAATGACGTACGTATGATTGTGCGTATACTTTATACGAATAAAGGGTATTTTTTTATTATACAAAAGATATACAGATAGGTATATACTCATCAACACATATACCAACTAAACACATGTAGTTTGACATATATTCTTAGGAGTGAAGCACTAGCATTGCTATTATGTTTATGTTTCACCTGTGACACACACACATATACAAATACATATACAATTCCACATAATGCGAATAACAGTATTTAATACTTGCCCAACTCCTACTTCCTGCTTAAACATATTTCTTGTCTTGTTTTATCAAAAAGTTATCTGTTCACAAACGTTCAGAAATGAAATATTTCCTTTGTCTACACCGGTGTAGTAACGTTGAGAGAGAAAGAGAAAGAGGGAGAGAAAGAGAAAGAGAGAGAAAGAAAAAAGAGAGAGAGATAGAGAGAAAGAGAAAGAAAGAAAAAGAAAGAGAGAGGGGGAGAGAGAGAGAGAGAGAGAGACAGATAGACAGACAGAGAGAGACACAGAGAGAGACAGAGAGAGAGAGAGACACACAGAGAGAGAGACATAGAGACAGAGAGTAACCCATGATTGAAGATCATGGGTTACAATGGTCTCTGATCTGCTGAGAGAGTAAACTGGGCAAGGAAGTGACACAAAGTCGACATGAGTGCGTCGAGGTGGTCCAAAAACGGGCTAATTTGCCTTTGTATCTTTCTCCGTTACTCCATTTACATTACCTGCTAGTACCTCTTAAATTTTCCAGTTGGACGATTAATGTAAATGTAAATGGGGTAACGGAGAAAGATAGGAACGAGGGAAAAAGAGTAAGGTTAAGGAGAGAAAGTCAAAGAAAACGAGAACGAACACCGCTGTAGAGAAAGCGGGTGAAGTACTTAAAAACTACATAAAATTTGCTTAATCTCATTATCCCTCAGAAAAAAGTGAGAAATGGGAACAACTGGATTTCACAAACCAAGGTACGTAACCCAATAAACAAATTAGGTCCGTTCGGCATCAATGATACGGCATTGGTTGACTATTTTGCTGGGAGTGGTGTAATGTGTTATTACAAATTTTTAGTCAATCTAGGCATCCGGTCAAGAAATTCCTCATTGCCAAATCAAGTCTCTGCGACGGGCAACTTCCGCGCCCAAAAATAGGAAAAAGGAAGTAATCATGAAAAAAAGGATAAAAGGTTATTCTGAACTCAAAACTTTTCTACCTTTCCTCAAACCACCTACGGAGAAGATGCTCAAGAGCGGGGTTGTCTACAAATTAACATGTCCAGGTTGCTCTGCCTGCTATGTTGGAGTGACCACCCGACATATGCAGTCCCGATTCAAAGAACACCTCCAAAGAGCAGGAGAAGAGAGGGTCATTTGTTAATTTTAGAAGCTTTGCTTATTCGGGAGTTAAAGCCTGCAATAAATACGAAGGATGAGTGGAGGTCGCGAGAACTTAAGATTAAGTTGTAGTCAAGTCCTTGACCCTTATTTTATCATTTGTCTCTATTGCAGATGCAGTAGAATTAACTATTAATTGTTAGTCTCAGTACACTATGTCTTTTGTCATATTTGAATCTCATAAGTGGTTTGCGGTTTGTTTTAGATTACCTGACGATGAGTGTAAACTCGAAAAATTTTGTAAACAACAAGTGTTGATTCCTTCTCTACATATAAGGTTATTGTGGTTAATTTTTTTCCCTTAGCCCGCAAAGAACCTATTTTGCACTGATATCTGAAAATAAAGAGAAGTTATTTGTGGAGAATATCAAAATCCTGCTACTGCTTGAAATGTACTAAGATCGTCACTAATACACTACTAGGAAGGGCAGTATCAAAGCTGAGTACAGCCTGGAACTCTAATGGCTTACTGCCACATGATTTTACGTTCTAATAATTAACCTACAGATATTCATTTGATTCTTTAAGATCGGAGGGTATCTTCCATGGCTTTCGCGTGGGTTTCGTAGTTACATATATGCATGGTGTCCATCCACTCATATGGCCAGTACATTTATACCCTTTCGACCTATGAAATAAAGAAAAAAGGGTGAATGGATCCAATCTTAAAATACTTCAGCAAATGGAGAAAAAAAAATCTAAAAAGCAGGAATTTTATGAATTCGGATAAAACTATCATTTGAAATCCAAATGATGAAAAAAAACCCAAAATTTGCATTGACCAAGTAAAACCTTTTTAACAACAGAACAACCTCCAGGCATTCTTAAAAATTACTGAAAGAATTCTTGAAAATTACTAAAAGCATTCTTAAAAATTACCGTAAGAATTCTTAAAAATTACTAAAAGCATTCTTAAAAATTACTGAAAGAATTCTTAAAAATTACTAAAAGCATTCTGAAAAATTACTAAAAGCATTCTTAAAAATTACTAAAAGTATATCTAAAAATCATTAAAATGCATTTCTAAAAATCACTAAAAGCATTCCTAAAATCACTAAAAGTATTCCTTAAAATTATTAAAAGCATATCTAAAAATCCTTGAATGCATTTCTAAAAATCAATAAAATCATTCCTAAAAATCACTAAAAGCGTTTATAAGAATCACTAAAAGTATTCTTAGGAAAATTAAATTCGAAACCTATTGTTGGGAATTTAAAGGACTAGTGGATTTAGTACTTGAACAGAACCATGACAACCAAAGCAAACCCGGTCATATAAACCTTAATCCAAACATGAGTGGGAAAAACCAACAACAGAAGAGTACTCTACGAATGCTAAAAACAGTGTCTGATGTTTACAAAATAAATTATGAAAGATACCAGCAACAGGATTCACAATCCACAAATCTGGGGAAAAATTAATCATGCCATCAAAAGCCAGCGCATTTAGGCCAATGGAAGAAGATCTGCGAGTTATTAGCCAAAACTTAAATTTACAACGGCAAAGTACGGAAGACCAAATTATTTCATTTCCGTTCAATAACACCTCCGTCTAAGTACCACAACAACGGTATTTTGTAATTATTTAAATAACTGTTAGTATATGGTGAGGTTCTGGCCAATAGGTATCACGTATTTCATAAAGTGCAACAGGTATTATGGGGCATAAGACAAAAAATACCGGTGAACAGCAGCTAAAAATTATAAGACGAAGAAAGAGTAGCAATTGCCAAATCCCACACACAAAATAAACACAACGAAGCAAAAATTCGCTTGTGAAAGCAGTGCACTAAAACAACGATGCTTGAAACCAGGGATGTCATTATATCTTACGTAAATCTACCAACTAATGCTGTCGCTAGGAAAGATTTACTGTAGTGCATAACATTTTAGCTCATATGTATACATGTGTACTATAATATAATATAATATAATATAATATAATATAATATAATATAATATAATATAATATAATATAATATAATATAATATAATATAATATAATATAATATAATATAATATAATATAATATAATATAATATAATATAATATAATATAATATAATATAATATAATATAATATAATAAAATATAATATAATGTAATATAATATAATATAATATATAATATAATAAAATAAAATATAATATATAATATAATGTAATATAATATAATATAATATAATATAATATAATATAATATAATATATCATATATACTATAACGTATTATGTGGCCTGAAGTTAGCGAAGGGAGACATGTAGAAACATTTGCCAATTGGCAAGATCAAATTTAAATGTATTAGAGATGCCAGGGAGTCAAGTAGCAGATGATAAACTGGGTGCAAAAGACATTGTATTTCAGAGGAGCATCTTTAACAAAGGCTTTGGTTGAGAGATTAATAAAAATTAATAATCAGGAAATTAAAATTTTAATTTAAACTCACTCAAACTGAAGGTGGCCATTATTGCATTCTGGGCACACATCCAACGCGCCAAATCTCATCCCATCTGCACATAGGCTCAAAAGCTAAAAATGAAACGTGAAATTAGTGCATCTGTGTATTAGAAACTTGGATTATGGAAGCAGTGCATGGAAAAGTTATGTTTACAATAAACAAGTGCAAAGGCATTAAGGTAGCATCGTCATTGGTATTATTCAATTTCAATCTTAACCTAAGCTTCATTTTAATTTCTGGTTATTCCGTTTGGCCCTTGCTGGCCACACATGACAGGCTGCAACTGCAGCACTGTTTTGGAGTCCCGATAACGGGACAACGCTGGCACATCAACGCTGGTACTAAGGGAGATTACTGTGAATGACAAAGGAGTCTTGGAGCTACGAAATGTGATGTTGAAGCGCGAGTCGGTTTGACCTTTTAATGTTATCCCTGCCACTTCAATTAGGGGTGACCTGTAATTATTTTTATTTTAACTCAAATTGTAATATTTTTATGCAACATTCTTTTTAGTATTAATTTATACAAAAGTTTGTAAATTAACTTTAAATTGTAATTTATTGACTTTCTAGGCCTTTCTTTTTTTTTTAAAAACATTTGTAAACATTTTTCATTTTATGTTTGTGGCAAATAAAAACTTACTTACTTACTTAGACCAAAAGAAATTTTACATTTGTACAACCAAATTAATAAAATGCGGATAAGTAAGTAAGTAATGCTAATCTGGCAGTGGCAATTATAGACATCTAAATTCAATTGATATAAAAAGAAAAAGTGAAGGAAAAATTCACTTTTCGTAGAAAAGAAAAGTTTTTCTCAGTGAAAAATATTACGATGGGAGTGGCGATAAATTCCTCCAGCTAAAAACGCCCCTTTCATGTTACCTGCCGGAAAGCTTATATAAAGAGGAACCTTTCACATCCCCTGATACATCCAAAATTGCAGTTTCTGTGCACACAGGACAGCAAAGTTACAAAACATTAGACCCTGTTTACTGATGGTGAAAAATGTGGACAAAAACTTCCGTGCTGCGGCTGGAAACAAGAGGATTCCATATTTCAGCAGCACAACTAAAATGGTGAAAGGAACTTCTCAGTGTAAAACTTACGGCATCTTCACCGCCAGTGGTCTTTTGATTGTTAAGAGCCAACATTTCTCGCAAGTCTGTAAGCGTACAGCTTTTTTTCAAATTATCTTTTATTTTCCACAGCTTTTGACTTTGTACCTGCAATAATAAATACAGAGCACAGAGTTTGAATAAGTATAAAAATATAAACAAACCATATATTCACCAACTGAAAACAAATAAACAGATTCTACTATTTATCTACTTCAAAACTGGATGGAGCCAAGGCTATGCCTAAAGTCTCTAGATCTATTGCGGCTATAAGAGTTCTGAGGTAAGCCATTGCGTTGCGCTGCCAGCTAACCGTGTCTATCAACGATACAAGAGATAAGAACAAATCATTCAATAACTAATAACTCCTAGGGAATAAACACATTCTACCTGCTTTTTACCGCAGAATTCTGGACCCAGGCACGCTGGATCAACAGATGGAAAAACGTGTATTTCGGATATCAATACATTCCAGCTACCAAAACTAATATATGCAAATATTGACTTTAGGCTATGTCCAAGTCCATTGCAACGTTAAATGTGAACGGATATAGTAAAGTCCCGTTTACGTCAAATGCCAGTCAACATCCGTCTTTAAAACATTTGTCAGGTGTAGCATCCTATATTGGCCAAATAATAAAATCAATTCAGCAATTGAAGATGTAGCTTCGCATACTATAGAAGTTAGACAACAGGCTCCAGAATAAGTACTGTGGGTAGCAAAATTGAGAAACTGGAGGAAGAAGCTGATAGATCCTTTATATGAGTACAGCCTGGCTTGAGCAAATAATATGTAATTAAGTAAGCTTGGACTAAGTATAAGCAGGTAAGCTTTTTAGTGATGAGCGTTAGCAGTTTTCTTTCATTCATACTGAGTTCTTTTAGATAAATAACCAAGAACAGAAATAAGTTAAGTCGTTATAAAGTTAGTAACTAAGTAACCTCTCTATTCAATTTAATCCAATTNTAGACAACAGGCTCCAGAATAAGTACTGTGGGTAGCAAAATTGAGAAACTGGAGGAAGAAGCTGATAGATCCTTTATATGAGTACAGCCTGGCTTGAGCAAATAATATGTAATTAAGTAAGCTTGGACTAAGTATAAGCAGGTAAGCTTTTTAGTGATGAGCGTTAGCAGTTTTCTTTCATTCATACTGAGTTCTTTTAGATAAATAACCAAGAACAGAAATAAGTTAAGTCGTTATAAAGTTAGTAACTAAGTAACCTCTCTATTCAATTTAATCCAATTAGCAATTAATTGCTGTTCAGAAAATTCTACTCAGTCTATTCTACTCAAATAAAAAAATATCAAATAACATAAAATAAAATTAAAATAAAATAAAAAATAAAACAAAATAAAATGAAATATATGACCAGAAAGAAATCCATTATTGGCAAGTGCGATTAATATGACTGAAACTATTACAAACTTGATACACCATTTGTAGAGTTCAAATCAGTGGGTCATATGTAATGGAGTTCTCGTTATTTTTCTTGACAAAATTTGTCTTCAGGCCAAGGTATTTCAGATTTGTTGTTAGGAGTTCCATCAGTACTCTCTTTCATCAACGTATTTTTTCTCTAATTTTATGTATGATGTATGTGATTTTTGTTGGCAATAGGTTTTGGCAAGTATTTGGTTACAGCATCAAGTCGGAGTGGTAAAAAGTAACGAGCAGGCATTCTGGGGCAGGAGCAGGTGACACGGCCCAAGTCCCTAACATCAGTCTTATTGAGTCGGCATTTTTTGTTTACGATCTCACTTCAGTCCATTTGAATTAAGTACAAGTTGGTAAGTAAATAAGTAAGTAAACAAGTAGATAAATAAGTAAATACGTACGTTAATAAGTAAACAAGTAAATAAATAAGTAAATAAATAAGTAAGCAAATAAGTAAGTAAATAAGTAAATAAGTAGATAAATAAGTAAATAAGTAATTAAATAAGTAAATAAATAAGTAAGTAAATAAGTAAATAAGTAAACAAGTAGATAAATAAGTAAATAAGTAATTGAATAAATAAGTAAATAAGTAAACAAGTAGATAAATAAGTAAATACGTAATTAAATAAATAAGTAAATAAGTAATTAAATAAATAAGTAAATAAGTAAGTAAATAAGTAAATAAGTAAATAAATAAGTAAATAAATAAGTAAATAAATAAGTAAATAAATAAGTAAACAAGTAGATAAATAAGTAAATACGTACGTTAATAAGTAAACAAGTAAATAAATAAGTAAACAAGTAAATAAAAAAGTAAATAAGTAAATAAGTAAGTAAATAAGTAAATAAGTAATTAAATAAGTAATTAAATAAGTAAGTAAATAAATAAGTAAATAAGTAATTAAATAAATAAGTAAATAAGTAATTAAATAAATAAGTAAATAAGTAAATAAATAAGTAAAACTAAGGTTAATATATATCTATTATACTATATATTATATTACTATTATATATTATATTACTATATAATACAATATATTATTCAATATCAACCATATATTCACCAACTGAAAACAAATAAATAGATTCTACTATTTATCTACTTCAAAATTGGATGGAGCCAAGGCTATGCCTAAAGTCTCTAGATCTATTGCGGCTATCAGAATTTTGAGGTAAGCTATTGCGTTGCGCTGTCAGCTAGCCGTGTCTATCAATGATACAAGTGATAAGAACAAATCATTCAATAACTAATAACTCCTAGGAAATAAACACATTCTACCTGGTTTTTACCGCAGAATTCTGGACCCAGGCACGCTGGATCAACAGATGGAAAAACGTGTATTTCGGATATCAATACATTCCAGCTACCAAAACTAATATATGCAAATATTGACTTTAGGCTATGTCCAAGTCCATTGCAACGTTAAATGTGAACGGATATAGTAAAGTCCCGTTTACGTCAAATGCCAGTCAACATCCGTCTTTAAAACATTTGTCAGGTGTAGCATCCTATATTGGCCTAATAATAAAATCAATTCAGCAATTGAAGATGTAGCTTCGCATACTATAGAAGTTAGACAACAGGCTCCAGAATAAGTACTGTGGGTAGCAAAATTGAGAAACTGGACGAAGAAGCTGATAGATCCTTTATATGAGTACAGCCTGGCTTGAGCAAATAATATGTAATTAAGTAAGCTTGGACTAAGTATAAGCAGGTAAGCTTTTTAGTGATGAGCGTTAGCAGTTTTCTTTCATTCATACTGAGTTCTTTTAGATAAATAACCAAGAACAGAAATAAGTTAAGTCGTTATAAAGTTAGTAACTAAGTAACCTCTCTATTCAATTTAATCCAATTAGCAATTAATTGCTGTTCAGAAAATTTTACTCAGTCTATTCTACTCAAATAAAAAAATATCAAATAACATAAAATAAAATTAAAATAAAATAAAAAACAAAAAACAAAATAAATAAAATAAAAAATAAAACAAAATAAAATGAAATATATGACCAGAAAGAAATCCATTATTGGCAAGTGCGATTAATATGACTGAAACTATTACAAACTTGATACACCATTTGTAGAGTTCAAATCAGTGGGTCATATGTAATGGAGTTCTCGTTATTTTTCTTGACAAAATTTGTCTTCAGGCCAAGGTATTTCAGATTTGTTGTTAGGAGTTCCATCAGTACTCTCTTTCATCAACGTATTTTTTCTCTAATTTTATGTATGATGTATGTGATTTTTGTTGGCAATAGGTTTTGGCAAGTATTTGGTTACAGCATCAAGTCGGAGTGGTAAAAAGTAACGAGCAGGCATTCTGGGGCAGGAGCAGGTGACACGGCCCAAGTCCCTAACATCAGTCTTATTGAGTCGGCATTTTTTGTTTACGATCTCACTTCAGTCCATTTGAATTAAGTACAAGTTGGTAAGTAAATAAGTAAGTAAACAAGTAGATAAATAAGTAAATACGTACGTTAATAAGTAAACAAGTAAATAAATAAGTAAATAAATAAGTAAGCAAATAAGTAAGTAAATAAGTAAATAAGTAGATAAATAAGTAAATAAGTAATTAAATAAGTAAATAAATAAGTAAGTAAATAAGTAAATAAGTAAACAAGTAGATAAATAAGTAAATAAGTAATTGAATAAATAAGTAAATAAGTAAACAAGTAGATAAATAAGTAAATACGTAATTAAATAAATAAGTAAATAAGTAATTAAATAAATAAGTAAATAAGTAAGTAAATAAGTAAATAAGTAAATAAATAAGTAAATAAATAAGTAAATAAATAAGTAAATAAATAAGTAAA
>RDPX01000271.1:905572-928112 GCA_003991215.1 Morbakka virulenta
TAATATAATATAATGTAATATAATATAATATAATGTAATATAATATAATATAATATAATATAATATAATGTAATATAATATAATGTAATGTAATATAACAAAGTATATTGTGAAAGAAAACTGCCAAATTAACCTGTCAAGGGCCAAGAAAACTTTGAAGTGGTATAGCACTTAACTTTACAATACCACACAAAAATCAGAATTTAGCTTAAACCATATAAAACTCACCATCTATCCACCAGATCCATGAGCAAAAAAATTATCAAATTAATTACATTAAAATTGATTTATTTTCAAGAAAATTGGAGGACTCAAATATTAAACTGCTCAAATACTACTATTTAAAAATTATGCTTAAATGTGTCTACTAAGTTCACTGCCAAGAATAAGGTCATACAGCTCCTTAGGCGCTGTGATGAGTCAATCTCAAGGTGCATTACAAATACAGCTAACTTTTACTACTGCCAATGTGCAACCTTTTCTAAAGGTAATAATATTGGAATCCAATGAGACAGCATTAGGAAGTATTAACTACTGTTTTCCTTGAAAACCTTCTATAAGGAAAATAATCAATAATCATCCACCATCAGAAAGTTGATGATGATCACCATAAATATTACAAGTATTTCTGGCATTCATACATACATACATACAATTGGTTCTTTTTTATTATCATGCAGGTCTGGAAGCATCCTCCATGATGGTGGGCTTCCCTCCAGATGCCTGGTTAGCTGCATGCATGGCATATCTCACACTAGATTTTAAAACTCTGAATGTCAACTTTTATCCACTTTGAAATTACTTCAGTACAGAATATTAAATACATGACTTTTTCCTGCCCTTTCCTGACCCCACCTCCAATGCATTTCCAATAAAAACACTAAGATCAAAATTACAAAAAAAAATCCCTTCAGAATTCCATGAGATAAAAAAAATAATTTTGATGCCTTCTGTTCTGCCCTTGAGAAATAACATTTGACCTACACAAAACTTTGGGGACAGCCATAAAAATGAATCTAAATTGCCTTGTATTCCTATAGGTAAATGAGTGTGCTGGAAAAAATATGGTGATGATATACAAAAAAAATCTCCTACCTTTCCATCAAAATGGGGTGACTGAAACAGAAATAAAAATTCCATATTAATTGATGTTAAAATATTCCATTATGAATATTAGTTAAAAATAAACTTTTTTAGTAAAAACATAATTCCAAGTAAGAAGATATATTAACTGAAATAGTGGGAACTGTACACACAAATATAAATCAAAACACCCAAATTACAAACCTCAGTTTACATACATAAATACATATATACATACATACATACATATATACATACATACATACAAACATACATACATACATATATACATACATACATACATACATACATACATACACATACATACATACATATATACATACATACATACAAACATACATACATACAAACATACATACATACGTATATACATACATATATACATACATACATACATACAAACATACATACAAACATACATACATATATACATACATACATACAAACATACATGCATACAAACATACATGCATACATACATACAATCAGTTCTTTTTTTATTATCGTGCAGGTCTGGAAGCATCCTCTATGATGGTGGGCTTCCCTCCAGATGCCTGGCTTGCTGCATGCATGGCATATCTCACACTAGATTTCCAGGTGGCTCTATTCATGGGGTCACTTGAACCAAGGCCCCACTCAGAGATGCCATCCTTCAGAACATTGTGCCATGTCTTTCTTGGTCGCCCAGGTCACCAACGTCCATCCACAGAAAAAAGTCTACTGCCTGCTTGATTGTGCCACTAGATTGCTGGACATGGTCATACCAGCATAGACGCCTTTCCCTCATAGTGTGCATTACGTCTGCTAATCCTAGCTTGGACAGCAATTGGCTTGAAGGGGTTGTTTATTCAGTTTATTTCAAAAACTAATTGCTAGGCCACACATTGCTTGTTGGATAATAATCGTAATGTTTAAAATTGTATCCTTGTGTCGTCCAACACATGCTAGGAAGTAAAACGGACGTTAAACCGAATATGATGATGATGATGATGATGTCGTAGCTCATAATTTTACATATGACAGGTGATTACTTTGATGTTTTTCTGGTCTTAGAGCATTCAGTCAAACTTTTGAATTTTGTACCACTTGCAGAATTTTTACCACAATTCTGTGTTGAAAATGGTGCAAACAATCGTGCTATGAAAATGAGTGGCCTTCAATAAGTATTGGCTTATGTGTTTCATATCACCAGCTTTCACAACAAAGGGATAAGCAGACCATTACAAAAATATGGAAATAAGGTTAAGTTTGACTTTTTATTAGTAACTGTATCTGTATTTAAGTCAAATTGTAATGAGTTGACTTTTTACCATTTTAGAGCATTAACTGTAAACGTTTTTGTATTTAATTGAAGTTGCAATGTATAAATATTTAGCATTTGCAAACCTTATAAGTTTTAATTTTGTGGCAAAAAAACCCCATACAAGACAATAATAAGACCGGCAATGATGTACGGCATTGACAGCAGGACTCAAGAAACGGATGAACGTAGCAGAAATGAGAATGCTTTGATGGGCTCTGAGTGTTACTCGAAGAGACAGGTTGCACAATGAGATAGTGAGAAACAGGCTTGATGTTGGAGAACTCTCTCAGAAGATAAAGGAGTCTAGGTTGAGATGGTTCGGGCACGTGGAGAGGAGAGAAGAGGGCTATGTTGGGAGAAGAGTGCTGAGGATGGATATACCAGGAAGAAGAAGAAGAGGGCGACCAAAGCAAAGATAGAGAGGGGGCTAAGATGCGAGGATGCCCAAGATCGTGCCATATGGAGGACGAAAATTTGCTGTGGCGACACCTGAATCAGGGAGCAGCCGAATGAAAAAGAAGAACACTGATGCATACATACATACAAAACTACATATATATATAAATTTTCAGGTATACAATTGCTGCTTTTCTTAGTACCATCATGAGCCCAAAAAATGAAGCACAAATGACTTTTATCCCACAAATCCCCACCCCCTACCAAAAAAAGCAAGTGTTAATAGTGATTGTTGGAAACAATTCAGGCAATCTGAAAATAGAAATGCTGCTGCACCAGTGCACATTTTACACCTGAAATCAATTAAGCCTCTCCCCTATCTATACCTTTCCATTAGCACTGTTGAAACTTTCTGAACAATGTTGCTAATAATTTAGAATGATGATTTGATGTGCTTGTGCAACACCTTTTACAGAAAAGATCTGAAGCAATACTAGTAAGTCCTGGCCCAAATTTCAAACACTAGATTGAAAAAAGCATCTGTAAATTTCTAAGTAAGCAATTATCAAAACTTCATTACTAACACAAATATATTGTCAGACAGTGTNGTTATATACTAATAAAAACAAGGCCAACGAATTAGGGCAGTTTAAAAGTCAACCTGGCACTTAGTTGTAAAAATTGTTGTAATTAGCCAGCATTGTTGCAAGCCAAAAATTGTGGATCCTAAATCTTATTAGCTTAAACGGTAGATTACGAGTCGTGGATTAGCAAGTATGTTTATTCTTAGCTGGGCTACTCCAAGCAATAGACTTCTTCAAATGATCAAAGGATGTTTTTTGTATGTGGGCATTTTTTCTAGTTCATATCTTTACACCACCTTTTACATACTGCTTTTTTCTTTTTTTTAAAAAAAATAGTGATGACAATTCTTTTCAAGGGGTGACATGTTCGTTTCATAACCTACCAGTCATTGGACATAAGTATTCGTGATTTTGATGTTGCGGTGCCAAAGGTTAAAAAACAATGTGAGGAAACTAATGCAAAATAAATATGGTTTAAAAAAAAGTCTTGCCTAAATATTTTGTCAGATGTCCTTTCATCCCTATTACTTCATGAATATGGGGTGGACTTGTTTCAAACAAGTCTTGGATATAAGTAACATTTATCAATGCAACTTCATCCCTATTTGTAAACAACTTATGCCTTCCTTTTCTTGGCTTATTTTCTGTTGACCCAGTAGACAGAAATTTCTTTACAACACTGCTGAGTGTAGCCCAAGGAACATCGAAAAGCTTAGATATGTCTGCCTTTTTCTTTTTTTCTTTATATAACTTTACAATAAGATTTTTTTTCTCCGTGCTCAACTCTGTGCTTTTCCGACCCATGTTTACTTGTAAACAAAGCAGACAATAAATTACATCATATCTTTGATGATGTCATATTTAAGGGCACCTGTTACAGTAAAACCTATATTATCCGACACACGAATTAAAAGTTATGAACGATGAAAGATACAACATTGTTTATCAATCGATGCTTTTATTTTGATAATCGCGAATACTTATGTCCTTTGACTGGTGGGTGTGATTGTGGGCGTGATTTATACCTTAATTACGGGAGAACACCTGTGCCTCTGCAGCCCACTATGTAAGCCTTCCGTTTTCTCAACGAAGAGTTAAGTATAATTTACTATAAATTTATCTTGGATACCATTTGCCTAATAACACAGTCTGCCTAAAAATACTGGTCTGGCTTGTGCATTCTTTGACGTGTCAGACTGCTAAAACTTGTCTTTGTAACACTCTGTTGCAATGATCTGTTTATTCAGCTCTTTATTTATTATTTCATATGCATATTTCACAAATACAATTACCAAAACTTTCTACATCACAATACATTTTAAAAAAACTAAATGTCTGGCATATCTTAAGCATAGACAATAATAGACATACTTGAACCATTTTTGCAATCCGAAGAGAATCTTGGGAAATGTTAGTTTTGCAGCTCTGACAGCCAGCACGACCACTTTTGGCATACTCTGCCTTGAATGGAAGGTCTTCGGACATATTGATCAACGAAACGGAATAATCTGGCGTTCTTTCCAAAGTACTTCTTGTCAAATATCATTCATATATTGCTGGCTGATAGACAAACAGCCTGACAGACAGTGAAAAACAAGTTTGTGAGCTTTTTCAGATCGAGGTTTAAACCACATGGGATACCAAGACGAGGCAATTTGGTAACTTTCCCGCCAAAATTAAGTGGTTGCCTGGAGCAGATGATCTCTGGTTTCTGGTGAGATGCTTCATTGAATACAAGCATATCTTAAAGAATATTTCCAGTTTCATAAGAATAAAATTTTAATAAAACAGAAATATTATAACAATTAACATAAGACAAGTCTGAAATCTTTCTGAATATACTTCATGATATATATCGGATGTCCCAAAAAGTGTCACGTTCGAAGGTTGACGTTCGAATTGTGACGTTGTGATTATTCAATGAATTTTCAAGCTGTTTGGAAAAAATAAAAAATAAAATATAAGAATATATTAAGAATGTTTCACCCTTATATTTTGTCAAATCATAAGAATACTTCACCCTCAACGAAATTTTACTATTCTTATAAAAAGAAAAACGTGGATTCTTCAACTTGCGCTCCGTTATATGGCATCGACGACCTGTTTATGTCGGCGATTTTCTTCTTTCCGTACTCTTTATGAGCTCTGCCACTGATTTCCCAGATCATTTCACAAGTCCCTGAAGAAATTTGATCCTCTATCTTCCTCCGTTTTCTTCTGTCCATTTCTCTGTTTCCTCTGTTTTCATCAGCTTTCTTTCAGTTTTTACTTTACCTAGAACCTCTTAATTCGCTGTATACCAGCCCAGCTTGCTATCAATATTCTCCGTAGAAACCACATTTCTGCCGTATTGATTCTCGTTTCCATACCTTGATTAGCGAGGAGGTGTGGCTTAATGGTTAATCCAGTTACACTGTAACCAAGATGTTCCGAGTTCGGTCCCCCTGTCGGAGAATAAGACTTTGAGACTTCACAAAAAACCTGGTATTGGCTGGCGTCAAGAAAGGCATTGGGCCACTAGCAAAAATGACGTTAAAAACAATAAAGGAAAGGATAACCAGGAAATAGATGTCCACACTGAAAGTGTGGAACATGTCCGAGTAAGCAAGCGAGCATCATCCAAAAGATAAATGTACTGTAATGTAATGTTCAGCATAATCACATTTAATTTAGCGTCATCACGCCGTTAAGAAAGAAAAGAATCATCTGATCTCCCACAGACTTGAAAGTGTCTTGTCAGATTTCATATTTTATTTTGCAGTGCATGACGTAATGACCGGAATCACTAAAGAAAAGCTGAAAGACTTACCTTCAAAGATTTATGACATGGTTGTTGTGTTGAGTTCTTCTGAAAAACTTTAAAATTTGGAGTTCGAAAGAATAGCGTCTCTTTGTCGCACTAAAATTGCGTCGTTCAGAACAGAAACAAAGCTTCAGTAAAGTCGGGCACTTTTGAAAATTACCAGATGGGTTCAAAATTAAACGAACAATTATTTTGAAAAACCGCCACTTTTCACACGGACGCTTGGCAAAAATCACTAAATAAACTGTTTTGCTACTGAAGCACAGTTTTGGTCAGAAGGGTGATATTAAAAAAATATATTTTAATTTCTGACCAGTCAGACAACAACAAGTACCCTTTTGGAACTTCGTGAGGGTGGAGATTTCAGGTCCTAATTGTACAGTACATCAGCAAATTTTGACAACTGGAAGGACAAGGCAGTGGTAACCATAATCCTGGTATGGTAGCCTTAGTTCTTGTTGTGGCTTGTCCAAGGCCAAATCACGATCTACTGAAATGAACTGCCAACTATGGGGAGGATAAATAAACTGCTAATAATGAGTGGGGCTTAGTTGTTTGGAGCCACCATCTTGAATGGTGGTAAAAAGCGATTTGCAAGTAGTGTCTGTATAGAAATATTTGGAAATATTTAGCATGCCTGCAATAAGGTTTGATAGCTTTTGTCTTAAAGAGCGATATGATTACACCATGGTAAATAATATTTTCAATTGTCAAATAGGTCTTGAAAGTATGATAATATTTTGATCTTCAAAATCACTATGGATTCTAGAAAATTTAGTTAAACGGACAAAAAGATACTCAGCTTCTGGTTTAGATTCGATTCATTTGCCTTGGAAGAGTGTGATTCTAAGTTATCTTCTATGCTGTCTAAATTTCTATGAGACAAGAAAGAGTGCAAACCATCATTATGTCCAACAAGAGGAAAAATTTTGTAATAAGAATGAATTTGAAAAACGCCAAAATTTAAAAACTAGTTTAGAGCAATTAACTTGGTGAAAAACATTATTTTGCAATACGAATGAAGTTCAAAACTAGAAATTTTGCAATAATCCAGTTACACTGTTCAAAAGATATGTGCTACCATGTCTGCCAATTTATTTACCAACAAATTCTTGAATGATGCATGTGGATGCATTGTCAGAAGATGTAAACTCAAATTACCCCTGGTGATTTTCTTTTGAAACTGCAAGAGAACTGTTGGAAGAACAAAATACTTTCAAAATACCCAAATGACCTTATTTTTTTCAATAGAGAAAACATTTTGATTCGTTGTGAAACACTATTTTGCAATACAAATGAATTTCGTACCTAGAAATCTTCCAATAACCAAGGTACATTTTTAAAAGGATACGCACTACCATGCCTGCCATTTAATCACCAACGAACTCTTGGATGATGCGTGTGATGGCTCAGTTGGTTGAGTTGGTTGAGTTGGTTGAGTTGGTTGAGTTGGTTGAGTTGGTTGAGTTGGTTGAGTTGGTTGAGTTGGTTGAGTTGGTTGAGTTGGTTGAGTTGGTTCTTTTTCTCCAGGTGTCATATCCATTTCAGACGTTGGCGATCATGGTTTTCCACAGATTCCTATCTTTCATCATATGTAACAGATCTCCAGCTTTTATCTTTTCCTTCTCACTTGCTGATATACACTTTTTAATATGGCACTTGAGACTTCCCAAGTATGTTAATCTTTGTCTTCCTCTGCTTCTCTTGCCTTCAATACCACCTGTAACGGTAAGATATTCTAGTCCTTTTTTTCGCATGATATGTCCCATAAACCTCATCTGCCTTTCACGGATTGTTTTTATCAGACAACTTTCTGATCCAGCTTTCATCAAAACTTTCAGCAATTTCAGTATAACCCCATTAACCCCCAAAGTTCCTAGTCTCTAAAACATTAAACATCTAGTTTAACTTTAATCATTTTTTTAGAAAGAGGGCTCGGAAAAACCAGGAAAATATACTTCAGTCAAAAAGGGGAGTAAGACAAGGGTACGTCCTATTACCATATTTTTTCAGGTGATACACAAATCATTCTCAAAAAACATGGCGACATTAGAGAGGCTGTTGGAAACTGACAGAGCTTAAGCAATCTGTATGGCGCTGGTGATATGGTACTCATATCTACAACACAAGAAAATCTAGAAGAAATATTAAATGTTATAACTGAAGCCAGCAGAGGGAGGGCTCTTTTACATTGGGGAAACTGCACGCATTGTTGTCAACAAGAAGAAAGTAATACCAAAGTGTGGAGTTTGCACTAGCATTGGTAACATCACTTCGAATAAATGGTTCAAATATTTAGCTAGCACAATCACGTTCTGATAGAAAATGTGGCCTGGAAATCCAAAAAAGGGTAAGCGAAGCAAAGAGTGATTTTCAAAAAACGAACTTTTTTTTGAAAAGTATCAAGCCTTTCCTTCAGGCAAAGAAAAGAACTTACTTGTAAAATCATTTATTTTTGTCAATCTAAACATACAACTGAGAATGCTGAACGACCTCAGTAACAATAGAAAAATAGTTACAAGTGAAGGAATGTGGTTAATAATATTCAATATTAATAGCTTCAGCTTTGGAGATTGACTTAAACATCACAGCTAAATTGGACAAAACACGGTCTCTTTCCAATATTACTTGCAGGGCTTCAGTGGTTTCATTTATTGGATTTCACAGCCTTTGAAACTTTTCATCAGTATGAGAGAAAACAATTTAAAGGGAAGGACACCAATTAGGCTTTTAAGGGTCTCCTTTTCTCTCAAACGTAATGGTCGTATTTGACTGAGGTGGTCAAGGGTGTCTTTGAAAAAAAGCCGGATCCCTGTTGTGATGTTTGATGTCTTTGTCGGCTGCAGTTATTTTGAGTCTTTANAGCCAATAAGGGAAAGACGCCTGAGCTTCCTTAAACATGTGCTTGGAAAAGAGTAGATACAATACACTGTGCTCACAAATTAGAACAAAAAGAGATTATGGTACATCGGGAGAGAAGTACTACTTTGAAAGGCCCTTGACCAAAGATTATGATGTGCTGTGATCGCGAACAATTTCTTGGATCATGGCACAAAAGGAAAAAGGGAAATATCCTCCACTTTGCTGAAGAAATTATTCAATTTTGATATTAATAATATTCAATATTAATAGCTTCAGCTTTGGAGATTGACTTAAACATTACAGCTAAATTGGACAAAACACGGTCTCTTTCCAATATTACTTGCAGGACTTCAGTGGTTGCATTTATTGGATTTCACAGCCTTTGAAACTTTTCATCAGTATAAGAGAAAACAATTTAAAGGGAAGGACACCAATTAGGCTTTTAAGGGTCTCCTTTTCTCTCAAACGTAATGGTCGTATTTGACTGAGGTGGTCAAGGGTGTCTTTGAAAAAAAGCCGGATCCCTGTTGTGATGTTTGATGTCTTTGTCGGCTGCAGTTATTTTGAGTCTTTAGTGGTCTTTGATACAACCTTTTGTGCGGTACTCCTATCGTTTTTCTCCCCAGGTACACCTAAATGCTTTCATATTTAGACATAGGTACACTATGCAAAGGGACGTAAATTGTCCCTATTCTTCGACAAGCATAGAATCTTTGAGAAGATCAGCTTTGAGTCTATTTCATAGAACATTTTCTTCTAAAGTAACTGACTCTCTTTCTCGTACACATATTAAAAACAGTGCAATTATTTAAGGCTCGGATTATTAAACAATTTTCAGTGCAATTATTTAAGGCTCGGATGGATGTAAGTATAAGTATTTTTTGTAGAAAACTACTAAATAATGAAAGATTCTTTTAATTGCTTCGTCTGAAATTTGTATTGCTTCATATCTCGTTAACATTATTTCCTCTCCACTCGTTTTAATTCACCCTTCTCTCTTAGCTGACCTCCTCAACTTTCCTTCTTTCTATCTTCGACTAACCCCTAAGTACCTAGCATTGTAAAGTTCTGTCCTCTGAGGAATCCATTTATTTAAAAGAGCTTTAAATATGAGGAAAAAATACAATAAAAATTTGGGTTTTAATAGAAAAAGAATAATAGCAAAAGAAAGAGAGGAAGAACTGTAATGACATACATCGACCAGCTCAAACGTAACACAAACATGGACCGAGAAGACGTCAAGAATTGCATGGAGGTTAGAGACACATGGAGAGAACTATTCAAGACAGTCGGAGTTCGCTCGAATTAAGAAGAAGAAGAAGACCTTACAAAACATCTAAAATACAGGTTTTTGCCAGTATTTAATTTATTCTCCAATTTTCTGCTTCGTGTTTGATTGGTTGCTGAGATGTTCGAATTGAATTTGTGCCACCACCTATGGGTTCGGTGACTCCAAGCGTGATAATGATTTAATATTGAATTTACACATTTTGTTGTGATCATCCTTATAATTGTTTTTAAAGGTTTTATCACATCTTGGATATTTGTATTCCTTGTTTTGCCACTTTGTAACTGTTTTAAAGTTTTCAACATAGATAAGGCGTGGGCATAATACTGGGAAAAGAACATCCCAAGAGGGGGAGACTTTATAGAAGACCATACACGCCTGCAACCAGGTTTCAAGACCGCCAATAGAAGACAGTGGACCACGGCCAACAGGCTGAGATCAGGCCATGGCAGAACCGCTGCCAATCTGTACTAATGGGGCCTGCGAGAGTCTGCTACCTGCCCCAAATGTCAAATTGCCCCTCAGGACACAGAACACCTGGTCCTAACCTGTCCAATGACAAAGATCCCTGGCGGATACACAACAATAAATTCCTGCAGTCAGGAAAACTTTAAATGGCTCAAAATAAGTGGAGTGGAAATATAAACAACAAAGCCATACGAAACTACTACTACTGCTTTAATTTGATGCCATTTTTATCACAATTTATTTCTTCTTATATACCTTATTACACCAAAATAAGACGCTGAAGTTATCAAGCCGCACCAAATTAAGCCGAACGGCAGAAAAGCCGCATTTTTGGTGACATTANGGTTTCAAGACCGCCAATAGAAGACAGTGGACCACGGCCAACAGGCTGAGATCAGGCCATGGCAGAACCGCTGCCAATCTGTACTAATGGGGCCTGCGAGAGTCTGCTACCTGCCCCAAATGTCAAATTGCCCCTCAGGACACAGAACACCTGGTCCTAACCTGTCCAATGACAAAGATCCCTGGCGGATACACAACAATAAATTCCTGCAGTCAGGAAAACTTTAAATGGCTCAAAATAAGTGGAGTGGAAATATAAACAACAAAGCCATACGAAACTACTACTACTGCTTTAATTTGATGCCATTTTTATCACAATTTATTTCTTCTTATATACCTTATTACACCAAAATAAGACGCTGAAGTTATCAAGCCGCACCAAATTAAGCAGCTACGGCGGAAAAACCGCATTTTTGGTTACATTAATTAAGCCGCTGTACGAATGTAAGCATTCAGAGATATTAAGGGGAACTGAAGAAATCACGACGTTTCATTGACTCTTTTTTTGAGAAAGTCAACAAGATCGTATATAACACCGAAGCAAAAATAATGTAATGTAAAAATAAAAGGTGAACTATAGTGTAAAACAAGCGTTTTTGTTTATTTCTTGCAACGGTTACCATTTGCCCCTAAGTGCTATGATATCAAAATACCTAACTCATTACTAACTCGTTAAAAATATTGATTCCAATTTTTGTAAAAATAAAAATTACTACACAATTTAAGCCGCCAAAAGTTAAGCGGCTAAAAATTAAACCGCTACGTTAATTAAGCCGGCATTTATTAAGCCGCAACAGTTTAAATGCGGCTTAATTAATGTAGCGTCTTATTTTTGTGTAATAAGGTAAGACGAGTTGAGTTAATCATCACCCATCTAAACAACTACAAGTACCATTTATTATCTATGATGATTTCGAAGCAATACAATAATAAAATAATAATAGCAGTACATACCAGAGCCGTCAGCTGAAGCTCCAGTGCACGATCTATCTCGGGCGCCCCTAGGTTTTGCTTAACTGACTGAGGTCAGGCCACGGAAGGTCTGCAGACTTCATGTACAGAATCCAGCTAGCACAGAGCAACCAGTTCTTATGTGATGAAAGGCAAACACCAGAGCACGTGCTACACTGCAGAGCCATTGGCCTTCAAGGGGACGTGCAAAGTGTGAACGAAGAGTGGCTGCAATCTACAAACTTTACCTTATAATATGATCTTTTTGATAGTTGAACATTCATACTTTTTAGCTCATACGCATATATATATTCGAAGCAATAAGAGAAAGTACAAGGACATCAACCGAATAATGATCATTCATATACTGAAACTTATCAAAAACACACTGACCGTGGCGTGGCTGTGACTATAAAGTAGTACACAAAAGCAGTGCAGATCTATTGAGATGAGAATACAGTCTATATTTAATGATTTCATAAATTCTATGACTCTTGGCTATTATATACTGCAAATTATTGGCAAGAGAGTTATTATCCACTAGTACAAAATGATTACTAGTGAGAATACATTCCGATAGGAAAGCATTAGCAGTTAGCATTATAATAAGGCTCACCAGATTTTAACATTGTGCTTTAATGATCGTGTGCTAACATGAGACAGCTTCTCCAGTGGAATTAGCGTTGAAATTCTTTAATCTATGAAAGCTTTCTCTATTTTTCGTTTGAAACAACAAGGATGCTAGACATCCGCTCCATTTTAAAATATAATATACCCATTTTTTAATCCTGTCTGTTTCAAGGTTTCCCTCGTAATTAAAATTTACTTTTCTATAAATAATTCAAACTTAAGTTGCATAATAAATTGAATTTGGCGCCTACAAAATGAAGTTCCTAAGCTTGATGTATAAGACAACTGGAAAATTGATCTATCAGCGCCTGTTTAAGTTGTTCAAATGGTTACTTCATTAAATATTTCTTCCACGGTAAGATAATGTTAACACTTGAAAATGAAATAACAGCGATTTTTATTTACAGCGATTCTATTGATCAAGGATTTTTGTTTCCTTCACATACCTGCAATCAAATTAAGATATAAATGCAGTAGCTGATAGAAGAGCAAGGTTTCAACTACTCTATCCAATTAATTTAATATTGAATACAATCATTAGTTTCTTTTGTGCTAATGAGAAATCTATGTAACCCGAATTTTGCATTAGAAAATAATTTTTCATTTCCTTCCTAATTCGAATCTTCTACTATAACTTTTTTCTTTATTTATTTATAAATAAATTTTATCCTGGAATTTTGGTTCAAGTTACAATAATAATAGCTGTTCTACCTTAAAAAGCGAAGCTAAAAAGTTAGAATTGAAATATGAGACGTTTGTGAGTTAAGGATAAAACTAATTGTAGTGCAATAGGGACTTGAAAGTCAATCTGCTTCCAAAAATTCAAATTAAAAGAAACTAATTCGTAAATTCTACATGAATTTTTGAATTATTCAATTTTTAAAAAAAATATATTAAAATCATCTTCAAGTCGAAATTCAAATTGTTGTAAATTTGATCCACCATAAAAATAAAACGATTTCTTTGCAGATTTCAGTTTAATTTTGGTTAACCATATTGAGAAACTTATTTTGTCATTTTATTTTGGTTAAAGTAACCTCAATATTAAATTTCCTTTAAACAGCGTTTGAGACAACGACTATACGACCCATAGCTATCAGCTTTGCTAATAGATCTTAATAATTTTTTATTCTTATCGATATAATTTTTTGGAATCGAATCATCCACTTGATTGCAGAATTTTTTCCCCAAGTTTCTACTTATGGAGATCTAGTTCAAATTTGCGCAATAAGGACTAAGCTTTCCACATATTGACAACTTCCTTACTGTAACCAGAACACCCCATTCCACTAAACAAGAAATGCGTAGTTTATTACGTCATTATGTAACCATAGTGATCGCTGTGTGTGTGTGTGTGTGTGTGTGTGTGTGTGTGTGTGTGTAAGCTGCTGGAGGTAGATTTGAAGACCACCCCGGTGAGTTCGATCCGGCCTCAGGAAACGGGAAACAAACCTCCCCTCACCTCCAANAAAAGTAACCTCAATATTAAATTTCCTTTAAACAGCGTTTGAGACAACGACTATACGACCCATAGCTATCAGCTTTGCTAATAGATCTTAATAATTTTTTATTCTTATCGATATAATTTTTTGGAATCGAATCATCCACTTGATTGCAGAATTTTTTCCCCAAGTTTCTACTTATGGAGATCTAGTTCAAATTTGCGCAATAAGGACTAAGCTTTCCACATATTGACAACTTCCTTACTGTAACCAGAACACCCCATTCCACTAAACAAGAAATGCGTAGTTTATTACGTCATTATGTAACCATAGTGACCGCTGTAATATCAGGTGATAGGCGGAAGACCAATAGCAATATAATCTATCAATGATCTAATGGTCAGAAGAATTGCTTAGGCTGCAGGATTTAAGTGACGTAACGTAGATACTTCAAATTTGTGTTTGTGAAAGAAAGATTAAGTTTAGAATTGTACATAGGACGTTAGGGTACTCGCGGTTGACTTGAAACGATGCAAATCTGCTTCGTATAAGCGTTCCTATTGAAATAAATTGTAATGAAATTCATTTTTCATCCTTGGTCCCCAGATAACGGAAAGGTAATGAAATTCTGAAAATAATATTGAAGGCCAAAAAATACCTGTGAAAAAGCTGTAGGCGTTAGTTTTAGTTCACTTTGGTAGAATTCACAATTTCCACTAATTTTTCTTTGTAATCCTTGTAGCTCCTAATCTTCTCTTTCAGTATTATATTATGGAGGGAACGAGTTATGATGAACTGGACTAAATCCGAATTTTTAATCCAAATCCATATTTTATCGACTTTTCAGGGCATTTGATGTTGCGAATTCCTTCTTTACAACATCCACTCTTGTACACCCTTATCAAAAACTCTGTCAAAACCAAAGGCTCCAGTCCCATTTGAAGAGAGAAACAACATAGTTTACAAACTAAGTTGTAAGGGCTGTCCTACATTGGTAAATCACGCCTCTCCTTATCTCAAAGAGAAAAAGAGCACAAGAGAGCTGTTAAAACGAAAAGACACAAAAATAGCGGAACACTGCTGGACAAAAGATCAGACCTTTAAGTTGGAAAATATAAGTATTATAGACAAAGATACCAGCACAACAACACGTAAAATAAAAGAAAAAAATCATTCCTTACAACACAGCAATCACATCAACAGTAAATTTTACATCCTTTCACATATATTCCAGCACTAAAGAAAGGAACACAACAAACACAACATGGCGGCACTTCTCAAAACAATATCATCGTCATCTTACGCCCTCAGCCGAGATAGAATTCACTACACCTTTCCAGTATACCCTATTGGTCATAGCTGTTAGAAGGTCTTCTTGGCGATGACAGTATCCTTGCATATGATGTCTGGAAAGGTGAGCTTCCAAGACCGCTTGAGTAACGATGGGTGCCTCCATAAGAGGAACGACGACAAAACAGCTCGATCCCTGTCTACACATAGGTCAAGGTATAAAACTGTCGTACTTACTCACTTTACTATCCATCCTAATAATGGGAAAAGACTCTCTTGACTCGTAGCTCAGGAAAAGGTCACGACTCATAACATGATAACACTTTTAAATCTTGAGTCCAATTAAGAATTAGATTCCGCTGCGTTGTTAATAGTATTTGATATTTTGCATTTGCAGCAATTGAAATACCAAGGTTTCCTAGTAAAAAATCATTTACTGCTCCTTTACCTGGCTTATCATTATAATTTTTTCCTGGTATGAAAATCTGCATTAATACTAACCACGATGTGAGTATTCTTTTTCCTTGACAGCAAAATAATAATTCTGAAAGTTTGTGTTAGCTCCGCATTGCAGATAATTTACGACTTTTGTAATTAAAAGTTTGTAAACTGAGCATCTGCGTTGATGTTTATATTAAATACACTCTCAAAATATCCTGGTATCGTGTAAAGTTATAAATTGTATCAATTGTTTGATTAAGAAATTACCCTCCCACAGATAACTGTTGGGTTTGTAAACTCAATTTCTGTAAACTCTGTTTTCCCACTCATTTCACGTAATTTATACCTCTCTTATTCCTCATATTTGAGCACATTTAACTCCCTACTTTTTGAATATTCAATATTTCATCCACTTATTTATTGGTTTTAGTTATAAAGTTTGAAGTGAACTGTCACTTTTGTTTTCTTATCTTCCCATTATCTACTCTTTCATCCCCCACTCCAAAGGAAACAGGCCGTCAGTCACCATATTTACTGGTTTGACGTTAGCTTCTTTCCCTCGGCTATTGACACTCCCAGTTTAAAGAAATTAGCCCATCTCTTGAGTCACAATTTATTAACACCCCAGTGATAACTTAATTTATCTTATTTTTTAAACCCCATTCCATTAATACCCCTACAAATATTTAAAGTTTATTTAGATTCATAAAATTTATGTGAAGCTAAATCAAAATAATATCTATTTCATGAAAATAGTTATTGCATCTCGTCTGACTTTCTTCTCTTAAAACCTTCATCCTTATGTGGTTTTTAGTTCCTTCCTGTAACAAATCTTTCTCTCAATGTTCGTTTTTTCTCCTTGGATAGCTAGATTGTGAAACTCTTCGGGTTCTGAATGCTTTCTTCCATCGCATGACTTGGTAACTCTTATTTTTTGGCTAGACTTTCTATTTCACTGTCTTTCCTTTACAGTTTCACAAGTTGAATTTTACCTTGTATGATTCTTAGTCTCCCAAAAAGCATCCTGAAGGTTAGGCTTAAATTTACAAAGTATGGCTCTTATTTTGAGGCTCTTAGATTTTTCATTTCTTTGTCTCCAAAATTTGAAACTGAAAATGAAAACAGATCCCTCTAAAGAATAGTCAGAAAAAGATCAGTCAAAGCAGGAATTACTTTACAAAATTTCAAAAAAGATAAATCTAAACTGAGGAAGATGAGGTGCTTGTCCAAGCGTTCTCTGGAAATCCTGAACAATTTTCTGCTTCTTTAGGTCAATTTTACACACCTTGAAAATCTACAATCCAAACGACTTCAAATCGTTTGGATTGTAGATCTTGTCTGGAACGTTGCTTTATTTTGTGTCAGTTTGGAAAATATTGGGTTTCTATTCCTAATTGGAAACCACTTTCGATTTGTGTTGATTTGGAAAACATTTTCATATTTTACCATCTTCAAAATATTTCGTTTTTGTACCCGTTAGAAAAATATATTTGCTTGTTTGTAATTTAAGTACACGCATGATACTTTACCATCTCCTTTAACACTGGACATTAAAACTGACGCCCTGAGGAACTCCACGTGACCTGAGGCAAAGACCCTAAATGACATGCTGCACGGCGGCATGACAGCCCTGAAAAAGATGGAAGCATTTGTGAGATACACTGTCGTCTCCATCTAAAGCGGTAGTCGACGAAGAAGAGGAAGAAGTGCATTTTAGGCAATTTTAGTGTAAAGAGACCGCCAAATTGATACCATTTGTACAGGTTTGAACTGAAAGAGGTGGGATGCAAAAATGATTCCGTTACTTTATTACATATTTTAAATTTCCAAAATGTTCTCATTTTCAATGCCCCAAAATACCATTGTGAAAATGTGTGAAGCAGAGCTCTTGTATCTGTGTTATCAAAAACCTGAATTCTGGGTCTCTTTTTTTCCCTCCAATGGCAGAAAGATTGCGACACAACAAGGAATAGTGCATAATTCGTGATCAAATGAATGTTGTCTCAGTGGGAGATCTTGTGATAAACATAACGAACACAAAATCTCTGAAATATTTCTTGTTTTTTAAGACTGAGAATGCTGATCCTCTTTCTTTAATACTTCAACCAACTTTAACAATTTGTCCTTACTTCTATCAAAAATCTCGTTCAAAGCTACAATTCATATACTAAGGAGTGTAGTTATTTCGTTTTATAACACTAGAAAGATGCAGTTATTGGAATGTCCTCGCTGAGTACATGACCAATCCAGAAATGATATTAAACAGTGACCTCGACTTCCAAGCTGATGTTCAAAACTTAAGTTTTCATCCTCTGTAATCTTTTAAACTATGGAGTTATTTTTGTCACCAAAACAACGACTATGCTTGTTTGAAGTTTCGTCAAATAAAGCCCTTTTTCTAATGACCTATTAAAGTACTAGTATCTCTATAAATATTTCGTTGCCTAAAAACTATACTTTAGAAAATGAATATTTTCTTAGTTCCTGTGCATAAAGCAGAAAGAACCAATCTGACTCCTTGTCAACTAATTCAATTTTCAACCTGTTTTAATAACAGCGATTTAGCTTTTATTAACGATTGCTATTTGTCATAAAATCTTCAAATGGCTGCTAATCTGAATTTATCTTTTAAAAGGTGTGGATTTAAGTTTTTCTCTGGTGATTAAACAGGAAATATTAGACTTTAATGAACATTGAAATTGCATGTGGCATTTTGCTGACTCAGAAATTATTTGAAGTTTGTGACTTTGCTAATCTGTTGAGAAGCATGTATATCTGTCAACAAATATCTAACACCAATAAACTCTTAATTCTCGATCGTAAATCACCAATTACCCATCACCAGTCACTTATCATAAATCATCAATTCAAGTGTTGATGATTAGAAATAAGTGTTGATAATTGAGATATTGTAAATGGTAATAATTATTAGTGTCTGGATATCTCATATCACACATCGGTAACCATCAATTATCAATCATCGCCTGCCAATAAAAGTGTCTCAGCAATGTGATCATTGCCAGAAGAAAAAAATGTTTTATAGGGAAAGCTAAGTGTAATATTGTGTATTTATTATGTGCAAAGGAGGAAGAATATTTTTGGAAGGTCTACTCGAGGTTGATTATGAATGCTTGTATCCCCAGGCTGGAGATCAAGTTTTAATGGCCAGTCATGGCTAATCCAATGATTTGTCTAATTCCTACTGTTTCATGAGCACAAAAAGCAAGAATATTTTACATTTTACATATCTTCTTTGCTATCGAAACAGTAAACTTAAAGATAAATACACAATTAAGAAACAAACCTTATGCAGTTTAATATTCTTTTCTGGAATGTATTAATGGGTGAAATGCTTCCTGATTGGATGGTTCTTAGCACAAGAACCCACTAAAGGCCCACTTATTGTTTCAGATAAAAACATATTTCAATCTTTGATGTATCAATTTTATTCATTAGCATCTGTGTGAGTACCTTGGCTTTTTCCTGCATATTTAAGGATTTGAAGAATTTTCTGCATGAAACGTCTGTCTACATGTGATGCATTGGATCCCATACCCTGCCTAAAAAGCCATTGTAATTCACAATAAGTAACACCCGAAACGTGCATCTCTTGGTCATTGCCTTTATCTGGTAGGTGCCGAATTAATAAAAGGTCTATAACTGTACCAATCGTAGGGCTTTCCCAATAAATAATTTATACTGTTTTTGGTTTGCTTTTTAATGGTTAAGAAACATACAAGGCATGGTACCACTAAGTGAAGGGGTGTGTGGAGATATGACAGGGAAAAAAGAGAGAAAAATATCTTGATTAAGCAAAGAGATAAAACTTAAACCTTGACTTAAAAACATTCAAATCAAATCATGTAGAAAATTGCTACAAAATGCATTGATAAAGATAGTAGAGTAACAAAAGAATACCTTGAAGTGCGATATGCAGAAATTGAAGACCTTGAAAAGAAAGACGCATTTTTGCAGGACAAAGTTTCACAAGTTACATACAGAAGAAAGAAAAATCTGACAAGCTGTATTAAGGATGAAGATGGCTCAATTCTGATAAATGAGGAAGCAGTAAAGAAGAGATAAACTGATTACAGCAAAGGTCTATATCCTGATGGAAAAAATAAGAAAGCCGATGGAAGGGAAAGAAATAGCATTAAGAAGGAGCAAGAGGTGAATACAAAGTTGAAAGGATACAGCAAATGATTGGTATCGCGTTTGAACTAGTTAATTCATTAAATGATTTTGGAAAAGATAAAACCATAGAAATAGCTAGAAAAGGATACAACTCAGAGAATTTTCCTCTAGAAATGGGGGCATCAATTTTCATACCTTTACTTAAACAGTCTGGGACATTAGTCTGTAAACATCTTAGGGCCATAGGTTTGATAAGACATACAACAAAGATAATTCTGTGAGTGGAATTGAATCGTCTAAAAGGAACCATCAGGGAGAATATATCAGATGAACAGCTAGCCTTTAGACCAGAAAAAGCGATAAGAAATGCAATTTCATGCTTAAGGACCGTAATTGAAAAGTGCATTGAAAAACAAAAAGGACCTATACATCTGTTTAATAGACTATGTGAAGGCGTTTGACTGTGTAAAACATCAAGAGCTGATAAAGATTTTGGAAAAACTGGATAATGACGGGAAAGATCTAAGGTTGATTATAAACTTGTATTGAGATCAGTAAGTTGCCATCAGGTTGAATGGAAGAGTAGGTGAATGGATCGAACTTCGGTGTCCAACAAGGTTGTATTTTGTCTTCTTATTTATTCAATATTTATAGCAAAAAAGCTCTGGGAAAAATGAAAACATGCGCAGGGTTAAAACCAAGGTAACGAAACTGCAACAATTTTAGATATGCAGACAATACAACTTTGATGGTAGACTGTCACTCAGAAGAGAAACTTCAAGAACTCATTAGTATTGTGTCAGTAGTAAGTGAAAAGTTAGGACTGATAATAAATTGCCAAAAGACATTCTTCGTGGTGTGTAAAAAGAAAACGCGGGTGCCATCAATATGTCAATTGATGGTGAATTTTTACTTTTTTTTACACTTTTTATTTTTTAACAATATTTGCATCAAAATATGCTGACGTATGTAATGTGCTCTATTGCATTACCCACATTACATGTTATACAAACAATAGAATAAAATTAATCCAATAAATATATGGGCAGTTGCTTTAGTGAGATATGGAGCAGGTATTATTGATTGGAAAAGCAGTGAATTGAAAAACTTAGACAGAAAAACAAGGAAAATCATGACTATCTATGGTACCTTTTACCCTAAAATTGATATAGACAGGTTGTATCTGAAGAAAAGAGGAGGTCGGAGATTGATGGGTGTGGAAATGTCTGTTAAAGTGGAAGAAAATTGCCTTGGTCTATACCTAAAGAACTCTACTAAAAAATTGGTAGAAGGTGTGAAAAGAGCTGGGAAAATCAAGACCGAAGGCACTAAATCAAAGAGTGAATATAAAAGAGAACAGAGAGAACAGTTAAAAGCTAAGTGGAGTGAAAAAGTGATGTATGATCAGTTTCTTAGGCAATTGACGGATGTAATTGACCAAAAGAATACCTGCAAATGGCTAGTACATGGAGATTTGAAGGTCATAATTTTTTAATGACCACAAAATGTATTGCTTGTCACCATTAAACAGAGCAGGTTACTTTATTGGCAAAAAAGTGTATAACAAACCCCCACTGAACAAAATAGATTATATTACTGTCCACAAGGTGTACTGCTAGCCTTCTCTGAAAAGGGTAGCCGATTTTACTAGCCACAGGGTTTATTGGTATCCCCCAATACACCGAAAAGGCTGTTTTACTGACAAGAGAGTATTAATAGTCACTACTGAACAGAATAGATTATTTTACAGGCCAGGAGTTTATTGATAGCCATCACTTAAAATATTAGTTTATTGTAATTGATAGAGCGTATCGCAAGCCGCTAGTCAATATAGTACATTATTTTTCTGACCAGACTATATCACAAGCCACCACTGAACAGAGTCGACAATTTTACTGGCGACAGCGTGTATTCCAATCCACCACTGAGCAGTGTAGATTATCTTAGTGACCACAAAATGTACTGCAAGGCACTCCTTCAGAGAGTAGAGTATTTTACTGACCACAAAGTAGATTATTTTTCTGGCCACAATGTGTATCGTTTGCCACCACTGAGCACACTAGATTATTTAACTGGCCACGGAGTTTAACAAAAGCCACCGCTGAATAGTGAATCAGAATTGCTTCCTACGCTCAGTAAGTGGGCGTCCAAGAAGGCAACCTCCACGTGGTGACGCCTGGATACTGATTAGCTAGGTTATCCTGACTGGTTGGTAACGAATAGCCTTCATTTTAAGCTGTTTTTTCCAGTACCATGGAAGAAATCGATTTCGTCGTTCATGTGATTTTGCATCTGGTTCGTCGTCGATTTGGAGTAAATTTTTTGAACTTGTGCCGCCCCTGGTGGTAAGTGAAAGTTTTTTGTTTCTGGTTTCTTTCCAAACCGATCTGCCTTTTGGCGGTAAGGGGAGGTTTGTTTCCCGTTTGATGAGGCCGGATCGAACTCACCGGGGTGGTCTTCAAATCTACCTCCAGCAGCTTACACACACACACACACACACAC
>RDPX01000271.1:928239-942272 GCA_003991215.1 Morbakka virulenta
TCCCGTTTGATGAGGCCGGATCAAACTCACCGGGGTGGTCTTCAAATCTACCTCCAGCAGCTTACACACACACACACACACACACGCTCAGTAAGTGATAATCTACTGCCCTGCAAACCAGCAAATGCGTGAGCCTTTTGTTTCGAGGACGCTGAAAATGATTTCTGGCACACACAGGTGCCCGAGAGTGGAAACAGCTTCAGCTAATCCATGTTGGATTTTGGGTAAGGTACCTTTGAACCCGATACACATTGGTAATTTCGATGGAGTCTGACCGGCTCCAGAAAACACTTTAACATGATTTGGAGTTCTTAATAGTATGATAGAAATTCTTAATAATACTATATATGAAGTAGAACGTATACAAACAGGTGAAACAGAAAGTTCATCCAACTATTACAACTCTGAAGCACAAGGGACATCAAACAAAAGCCTTTTTCGGAGACATGGTATGAATCAAAGGGTTTATACCTTAATTCAGACAAAATCTGAGCTTCGGAAAAAGGTCTCTGCCACCATCAGCAATTCCCTTTCAGGGGCTACCGAAATCACTGAGCCAATTCTGTTGGAATGAGCAAATACAAGGTAAAACTTTCAAGAAAATAGAAACAACAGCCCTCAGTGTTAAAGTTCTTTGAGCCAAGATAGATGTAATGCGATGCGTGGGCGTAAATTTTAGTGCTTTCCTTATGCTAAGTCGGCAGCAAGTCAGATTTGCCTGGATCTATAACAGACGTGGATGAAAATTACTCCAGGATAGAAAACAAATTATTGCTATAAGTTTTCCCAGTTGAAAATTCTGACATAACACAAACCATCAGAAAGTATCTTTAAAAAATATCTCTTCAATTTGCCATAAATGCCTCTAAAAGGCATTATTAAGGCAACAAAAGCTGGACCTCTGAATAGTTTAAAAGAAAGCATCAGAACTGCATGTAGTAGATATCCCTCACAGTACTTGGAATGAAATGAAAGACCAAGTACACTGATTCAGATGGGGTGGTGGTATGCCAGATGTAGAAAAAATTAGAAGGAAATATAGAGAGAAAAACAAAGAAAGCGAACAGAATTTAATGATTTTAATTCAAATAATTCAATAATTCAATAATATACAAATAATTTAATATACACATTCTATAGATAAAGGACTGTCAAGTGTCAGAATAGGTCTGGTGTTCTTGACTTAAACTAGTAGATCAAGGGAGTTTTGTTTTCGGAAGCTCTGAGAATAAGATCAATTGCTAAAGTTATACGAACATATTCAGGAATGTGCAACAATTGTGTACTTTATTCTTCAAGAAAATCATACGACCTTGTCCATGGTTAAACCAAATGTTTTCAAAAACGATTTCTTTTTTTTTTAACTTTTATTACAGAAGCCTGAAGTTTCAATGTCTTACATTTAGTATTTACTCCTCAATAAATTAAGAAATAAGGATTGCAATGCAAGCGATCATTACGTACGTTAATATTCTTACAACCTAGTAATTTTGAATGAGTCTATGGCTTCAGTACGATACTAAACTGCCAAAAGCGCTGAGATATAGGGCTAGAGCCTCCTCTCAGGCTGGGCCTGAATACACTCGGGCATGTCCAACTGGTACTCATGGTCTCCACATTTCAGCACTTGTGTGCTGTGGTGTCGAGCACAAAGGGGGTCACCGGGCAACAGGAGTGTTGACTTGGCTGGCAGAAGCTTCCTCTTGGAAAAAATGGCAGGCATAGTCTAGTCCTAGTTAGTTGGTTCTGCAGTGTGGAAAAAACCTGGATAGCCAGCACTCGGCAGTCATCATTCTACTCCGCACAAACAGAACGAACCTTTGAACATTTGAAATTGGAATGTAAAAACCTATGCAACGGGTCAAGTTGAAAATGTTAAACAGCAAATGCTTAAAAATTCTGAAATTTTTGGAACCATAGGCAGCCACAGAGCTTTATCAAGTCTCGAGTCTTAAACTTTTACTGAGCTGCGTTTCGAGAGATACTTCTCCCATTGTCAGGCTACTGAAAAGACTAAGTACATCTGTTTTAACCTTGACAGTGCAGACCTACGTGTAGACAGGGATCGAGTTGTTTTGGGGAATGGCGCCATACATATGTTTTGTTTGTTGTATTTCTTTCTTTAGTGCTGGAAGCCAATAATTATGGAAGGGTGTAGAATATATTGTTCATGCGATTGCTCTGCTGTATGAAATTGATTGTTTCTTTTGTTTTCCTTGTTGTTGTGTTGATTTCATTGTCTTAAATCCTTTTAATTTCCCCAGTCAANAGTTAGTTGGTTCTGCAGTGTGGAAAAAACCTGGATAGCCAGCACTCGGCAGTCATCATTCTACTCCGCACAAACAGAACGAACCTTTGAACATTTGAAATTGGAATGTAAAAACCTATGCAACGGGTCAAGTCGAAAATGTTAAACAGCAAATGCTTAAAAATTCTGAAATTTTTGGAACCATAGGCAGCCACAGAGCTTTATCAAGTCTCGAGTCTTAAACTTTTACTGAGCTGCGTTTCGAGAGATACTTCTCCCATTGTCAGGCTACTGAAAAGACTAAGTACATCTGTTTTAACCTTGACAGTGCAGACCTACGTGTAGACAGGGATCGAGTTGTTTTGGGGAATGGCGCCATACATATGTTTTGTTTGTTGTATTTCTTTCTTTAGTGCTGGAAGCCAATAATTATGGAAGGGTGTAGAATATATTGTTCATGCGATTGCTCTGCTGTATGAAATTGATTGTTTCTTTTGTTTTCCTTGTTGTTGTGTTGATTTCATTGTCTTAAATCCTTTTAATTTCCCCAGTCAAAGATGTGATCTTGTGTTCAGCAGTGTTAGGCTATTTCATGATTCTTGGTCTCACCTTTTTGAACAACCTTCTTGTGTTCTTTTTCCCTTTGACGCAAGGAACGCTTTGATTCGCCAATGTAGGAGGCAGGACAGTCCTTACATTGTAGTCTGTACACTACATTGTTCCTCTCTATTAGTGAGACTACATTGAATGTTGTGTTGTCGGAGAGTTCGTCTTCGGTGCACACTTGGATTCTTTACGTAAGGCCGACGTATATGTTTCAGAGGTTCTTTATCTTCAGGATTAGGTCCAGTGGTTCTGTGCAAGGCTCACTTGACATCCTCAGCATGGTATCCATTGGGCAAGAGAACCTTCTGGTGTCTTTCTTCTTTTTTAAGGTCATGTGGGTAGGAAATAATTCTACTTGCTCTTCCAAACAGAGCGGTGATGACACTGTTACGAGCCGAGACTGGATGGTGTGATGCATTATTGAGGTACTGGTCAGTGTGAGTTCGTTTCCTGTAGATGGTAACGGAAATGCGGCAATCTATTTCCCTCTTTACTAGAACATCCAGGAAGGGTATTTCTCTTTTCTCTTCTTCTTCTTTCTCCATGATGAATATGATGTTTGGGTGTAGGCTGTTAATGAGTTCAAAGAAACCTTGTAGGTGATCCTTTTTGATGATTGCAAAGACATCGTTGACATACCTTGCCCAGACATTTGGTCCTTGGTCTGCTCTTGATAGTGCTGTGGGTTCAAATGACTGCATGAATATTTCAGCAATCACCAAGGATGTAGGAGCTCCCATGGGCATATCGTTAGTTTGAGTGTCGATGTCATTGTTGAAGAGAAAGCATGTGTTGGTGAGGAGTTCTCGTAGTAGGTCCAGGATATCTGAAGGTTTCAGTGTGGTTCTTGATGGCAGTGTATCATCATATTCAAGAAGATCCTCTGCAATTCTCAAGGTGTCATCAATGGGAATACTTTTGTATAATGATGTGACATTATACACAAGTATTCCTGTGTCCTTACACAAGGGTCAATTCACATCGCTGCAACAACAGAACTGCTTTTGCCAGCTTCATTACACAATAAAGAATCCAGGCAGATGAAATCATGGTCTCCTTTGATGTCACATCATTATAATAGGATGTTAAGGAGTTTTAGTCATTGTTACAAAATTAAAAGGATATTCTATCAACGTAAGAATATGAAAAAAGCTAAAGCATATAAATAATTGATGCTTTAAAATCGGGATCTCGTAAAGATAAAGGAGCAAGAAACACAATTTTTCATTTCTAAATGTTATCACAACAATCTAATGAGGCGAGAAAAACAAGATGTGGGATATATTGATGACGCAAAAGCGCCCTGAACTTTTCAAATATCAATGGTAGATAGAAAAGATAGATGAATGAAAAAGACCTTTAACTACCGGGTACTCTTTACTGGAAGCAACTAACAGCTAATCAGAATAGGCAAGCACTAAAGTAACTTTATTTCACTTGAGAGAGGAGTATGCCAAGGATGCCTTTTATCCTCTCAACTATTTTCAGTTTTTGGTCAGATGATAATGAATGAAATTGCGACACAAAAGAATTTCAAAATGTTATAAGGAAAAGAAATATGATTGCTATTTTTAATACAAAATTAGATGGTCAACAGGTAGAACAGAAAAGCCAGTTTGAAAATTTTAGGTGTAAAATAACATCAGATGTGGGAAAAATACAAAGGAGAATTGGAAATTGGAAAACTGCCTTTGAAAGTAAAACACCTTAACAAATAAACAGCTGAATCTGAACGCAAAAAGCTTTTACCGAAATGTTATGTACAGTTTACCCTATTCTATGAATGCAAAAGCTGGGCTGTAAGTGCAGTGATGTAAAAGATAAAAGCAATGGAAATGTGGCGGTACGAGAAAATGTGTACGGTTTAATGGGTAAAGAAAGTAATGTTAAAATTCTTGGCATTTGTATGGATGAAAGGTAGTTAATCGGGGAAAAACCAACTGAGATTTACTTGCTATCGTCTGAGAGATGAGTATTTAGAAATTAGCCATAGAAGGTAAAATACCTGTAAAGCGACCCAGGGATCGTCAAAGAAAAAAATTCATGGAAAACTTAACATCGAGCGCAGAAGCGTTGACTGTTGGCGAGCTTCTTCACACTCCTCCCAACAGAAAAAAGGTATCAGAATATGGTCATCAACGTCAGTATCTGATGACACACGACGAAGAAGAGATAGGGTTCCTTGCTCAGAAATAATTTGTTTATTTCGTACAATTTGGGGAATAGCTCTCACTTTGGCAATGGAACTTTGTAGTAATGAGCTGAGATAGTCGCAGGACCATTCGAACGTTCGTCACCACTTTTTTTGTGGGTTTTCTTCTCGTTCATTGTCCAACTGCAGTTAGAGTATTTTCATTCAAATCAAGGACAATTTAAGAGTTGAGTTGTACGTTATATGTCTAGGAAACTAAGAAGCATTTGATTCTTACAACAAAAAACAAAATAATAGGATTGCGATCATGCTGCGTAAGAAAAAGAGAAAAACAGCAAATGTCACCCGCACGGTTATCAAGGCAAATTAATTGGAAAACGTTAAATTCTTTCTTATCTAAACCTTTCGTACGGAGTGGAAAACAGATTTTTGTAAAACGATACGCTACTTCTGAATATGGAAAAAGTGTGTCCCTTGTTACCAACTTTTAGACAATGTTCAAATTCTTCATGATCGGATTTTTCATTTTACATTTGTTGATAGGTTTTCAACGAAAATCTCAATAACAGAACGTGGTTTGGTAAATTAAAAGTTATCGCTACTTTTAATTCACTTTTCTACGATTTCGCAAATGTTATAAGACGAAGACACCTCAATTTTGAATAAGCAAAAAAAAACCCAAAAGGCGTCTGATTTTCACTACATTACTGCGTTTCGAATTATTTTCTTGTCCTTAAGGACGGCGCTCTTTCATTTTATGCTACGCAGCTTCCTTTTGCAGGGTATCAAGCTATCTATTCTTGTACTTTGACGCTTTAAATAGCCTCACTTTTTCTGCTTCGTTCATTTAATAATCTATCCTCTTAAATTTACACAGACTTGCAAGCCGACATCAATTCCATTGTCAAGACATTTTTAATCGGATCTTTCTTTTGGCTAACGCGGATAAACGCAATATAGTACGATTTATTTTGTAAAAAAAATATATTTTGGGAGTTTAGTACATTTTGTACAGAAATTCAACGCTTGGCAAGTTTCCCTTACCTGCAATATAAAATTAAAATTCACAATTAGATACCTTATCTAACCTGTAAGATACCTATCAAACTTGCAAGGTATCCAATAAAAAGGGCCTTCCCTTGGACACCTTAGGTCGATAAAAACCTTGTTAAGAAAGTAGAAGTGAATTGCAGAACGAGTTTTTCAACTAGTTTTTCTTTACGTCAACATTGTCAATGTATTAAAAGCAATTAATATTTAAGTATTCAACTTCGATTTATGAAAAATTAAAAATGTTTTTTCGGGCAAGGAAGATCGTCTTTTCAACATAGCCCACAAAATCGGTATTTGAAACAAAGACAGCCGTAATTCGTCATCTGCTGTTCATCATGAACAAGTCCCCTAAAGTGCGGTTCAGTGGACTGATCTCCTCGTATTTTGCTCAGGCAAATTTTCGTGCTATGAAAAAAACGCTTTTTTTTTAAATGCTTACATAAAATTCTTTCTCAAAACAATGTTACAGGAATGTGGATGTAGGTTAGACTCAAATTCAAGTCTACCCCAAAAATAGATAAATTAAAATTTCGTATGGCTATTTTGTTGACAATTCTCAGTATCCACGGCCAGTTAAGGCATCACATCGATATCAAAAACCAGGACACAAGTTAACGGCAACTTCACAGTTCGGATTTTAGACTGCGGCTGCAAGCTCGTTGCTTCTGTTTACAAACATGTATTCCTTTCGTGCAAAAAAATCGACAATTTTGGTTACAGGTGGAGATAATAATCACCAAGGGATGTAGATTAGTGGAGTAAATCTATTTCTGTTGCTATCAAGATTTTTCATTTCTCTCAGGGTAATCGTTTGCATTGTCAACGGGTTAGTTTTGCTGTCACAAGACGACCTTGGATTCACTCACAACATAAAAAATATGTAGTTAATCTTACTTACAAAAATGTTGTGTCGACCCAAAAAACGGATATCGAAATCTCATGTTGCTGTTCAATTTGCAAATCGAAGAAGACCTCGCCAAGAAAACTCTGGTCACTCAAATGACAAAAGTGCCTCTTTTTCACAAACATGTATGCCTGCAGATTCCCGAACACAAATTTTTTTTATAACCACTCCCATGTTTGTGCATAAAAACAGTCAGTACAGAGCTATCTACCACCAAATTTTAAAACTTCCAAGAGTTTTTCGACTTTTTCTTTTTTTTTTTACATCTGCCAATCTTGAAACAGCAAAGACCTTGACAAAACTTCTTCGTTCGCTCTGGTCTTCAAGGTCAAAGATGCAGAACTTGAAAACGTAAATTTCAGTAAATTGTGATCGTAACGCAGGACTACGCAAGGCCAACTTAACTGTTTCGTTTTTACTTGTATTTTGGTTTCTGTTAATTCATTCCTTACAGTGAAAAAAATCACTTCCAAACAGTTACTCTTAGAGAGAGAGAGAGAGAAAGAGTGCCAATTCAGGACAAAACACGATGAAAACATGGAGTACAAAATAATATTCGAACAGTTATTTCAATCTTGGGAGCCGTGGCTTAATGGTTAGTGCAATTGCACCATAAGCAAGAGATTCCACGTTCGATTCCCCGAGCGGGCGAAAAGAATTTGGAACATTACAAAAAGAAAAAGTTATAGGTTGGCATCAGGACAGGCATCCGGTCAAGAAATGCCTCCCGGCTAAAACTAAAGTTCCTCTGAAGGGCAAAGTCTGAGCCCTTCAGAGATCTGACGTCATTTGTTACTGGGGACAAATGACGTTAAAAGATCCTGGTTTAAAATTGTGAAAAAGAAACAAAAATAATGAAGAAGTTTCAACTTCAAATAGCATTGGCAGTCCATTACGCTAAGCAAAATTAGTAGTTACTTTGAAGCACCTTTCAACCAAAAATAACGATATTAATTTCTCCATTGTGTAGAGGATTAATATAACCCAACGCGCCAAAATAAACTTGTATACAGCGCCAAAGCAAAATACAAAACAAAAAATGAAAAGACAAGGCTACTGAGATAAACGACCCATACAAACTATTCCAGACATTAACATTTTTAATCCCAGCTCGTAATTAAAACAAATATTTTACAAAAGTTAGGCGATACCAAGGTAAATCAAAACAGAAAAACAAGTGTTTACAGCCAAAAAATTACATCATCCAAAAAGCTAAGCGCAATTAAACAGTACACGTAAGAGTAATCACTTCTCAAACCGAACGATTAAGAATAAGTTTGTATTTCATCACCCATTAAATATACCATCACCTGTATTTACTACGAGGTTTAAACTGTCTTCGTGGCAAAAAAACCCCACTGCACGTACTGTCACTTACTAGAAAATTATATACTTGGAGACAAGACAATGTTTACAAGTACACAGATGGCTCGCTTTGTAAACTTCAGTAAAAACAAATTTGGGTTGCAATTAACAGGTTCTTATATAGACTAACGAGCTTGTCTGAAACATACGCTGCCTAGTGGCAACCGAAAAATAAAACCCCTGGTTTTCCCGATACTTACAACAAGTAGTTACAATCAATAAAAAATGAATAGCATGTCATATACACTATTATCCATCAGACTAGTAGCTCTGCCTTGTTCTTACAAAATGTGTTGACAACTACGTACAACTTACTAAAATGGACATTTGTTACACAGTAAAGGGTACCCTGGACAGAAGTTATCCAAACATAGATATGCACATTAATGGTGGCATTCGAGAAGCAGCATCGTAAAAAAAAAGAAGACAAGATATTTGTATGTTATGTGTCTCTACTACTCTACCTTCTATCTGTATTCTCGAGACTAGTTTTCCATTCATTACGTTATAAATTATAAGAAGAGATCTGAAGATCTAAACTTTGAAAACGTATTTCCTGACATTTACCTATGTATTCGATGCGCGATTTTCTTTACTCGGTGTAACATAAAAAAAACCTTTCTCAAACGAAACTGATCATCTTATTACCTTTGGTGATCTAAGTTAAAGTGCATCCTACCGGATTCTAACTCAAGGAGCTTTCCCTTCTTTTTTTGCCATTTTTACACTTGAAGGTATCAAATTGGAGAGCTTGTCTTTTGCGCTTATATGTCATACGTTTAATAAACAGGCCTCTTTGATGCTGCACACTTCAGACCCTGCCTTTTTATTAATCAGGACTCGACACTTAAAAGAATAATGATCTTCACTAATTAGGCATTACCGATGCCATATTGATTAACGCTTCAGTAACCTTCCGCTCTGATCCAGTCCACACACCCTTGATATTATCATTGTGCATTATCTCTGCCATGGCATCCTAAACATCCTACACTACAAAAGGGATTACTTGTTGACGGCAAACATTCGCTTTACCCCTATGTACGCTGTCATCGGCATTCTTGTACTTACTGCTTACATATGTCGAAGCTGTATAAATGTCAGTAAAAAGAGAATGCCAATGGACGTAAATATTTTGGTCACTAAATAAGCACTAATCCATTAGAGGCCTTTTCCACCCGCACCCTAGTTACTCTACCACACTAACTTTCAGCACACTACGGTTTCCTTACTCTTTTTTTACTAATTAAAAACGGAATAATTCCATATGCAATGTTCTTAAAAATATCATCAACGAATTTTATACATACCATAATAAAAACATCAGCATCAACACAAGGGTTCCGGGCACATTGCAGGTATGGTGTTTGCGGAGCAGTGTGAAGGCAAAGCGGTGCGGTTTTTTGGAACTTACGACGCATACTCAATTCGGAGAACGATTATTTTTATTATTAAATTTGGGTTTGCATGAAGATCAAATTCGACGCCAGTAATTCTGAACTATAATAAAAACTATAGATTAGAAAAGCAAATAGCCGGCGAATAAAAATGGTGACCCAAGGGTCTTACGATACCGACCGCATGGCAGCTGCAACCAACAGTAATGTCGTCTATACTTTAAGCTAAAAATAATGCTAATTAAGCGCAGGCAAAAAGTATCACGGGAAAAGGTGAAAGGCGATAGGGAAAAAAAAAATTTACTGCCTATGTTTCCTCCACGTACATAAAAAAACTGAACCACGTCACATAACTTGTTTCGGCAAATTAGGGTAGCAGTCTTTTAACTGGTTTTACGCGCGAAAAAAGCGCTTAGGTTAACAGTAATTTGTTACTTATCAAAAATTCCGTAGAAATATTAATTTTCTTTATTTTTTGTTCCATGTCATGGAAGATCCGTTTATGGCAAGGGGGTTAACTCTTTTGCTGTTGTCTGAATTACGATTTATAAAAACAAACCACGGTGATGCGATGCTCCTATCTTGAATAGGAAGTTAGTTTCCTATTTGCGGTGCAGCATGGTGAAATTTAACAGCAGGGCTTCGGGAAGAAATGCGTTGTCAGGCGCAAGAATGAGTGGCCACTGCTGCAATAACTCACAATTCTGTTCAGACCAGAGTACATTTCCACTTACTTTTCTCAAACTATAATCCTCAATTCAAATAACTCACACCTTACAAATATCGCCCATAGAGACCAAGTAAATCTTTCTAAGAATATGCTTATTACTGTCAAATTTCGTGGGCAGTTTTAAGTACACTTGTATGCCTGTTGCAAAAAGCAATTCTAGGCAGGATACCGTAAAAGGCGGTACCCTCCTAGAAAACTATAACATGCACGATCTGGCAAGGCAACCCATAAAAAATGTTACATCTTCGAATTTGGGTTACTAATTGTCAATTACAAATCCTTGATTGTGAATGCAAGGTAAACTGAAGAGCCGCACAACCGCAAAAACGGGGTCGCATGCTTCGGTAGAATGCCACAGGGTACCAGTAACAACTGCGGAAAACCTTTTGGGGAAGCATATCCAACGGACGGCTTCCACCTCGCACGAACAGGTCGTGGAGCAACTGGTGGCAGCTTCGCCTGGACGTACAACTGTGCTTACTTTCTGGTGAATGGTCACGCGACCAGTTCGTATGAATTGTAAACCGTTGTTCAGTATTAGCTTAGAAATAATAAAATAACGAATGTTAATTTATGGGACTAATTAAAGCACTTTTTACCACTGACATAAAGTGGACTGGACTCGAAACTATTTTCAGTAGTAATTCTATTTAACTTCAAACTATTCAAGTAATCACTAACAAATACGGAAGTGTTAGATCATCGATGAAAGAAAAACGGGTTAAAATAACAGATGCTAGCTGTAGTAAAAATCATATCCTAGCCATCAAGTTGCACACCTGCTTAGACTTATAATCAGATGCGAAACACCTGGCAAAATTTAATAAAATCTGATTTTTCTCTCCTTTCAACGAGTAATACCAAAGACAAAACAATAGTTGGAGACGCGGATAATTTCAAATCATGCTTTGTCTCATTAAAACAATGGAACACGTCACAGTCGCTAAAAAATTGCTTAACAATAACTCCCTAGGCATTTTATTACGCACCATGACTTGTGTTTAACCATGTCTGCAATGGAACTTAACAAAGTTCAATACTGAACACTAAGCAATCTTGATAACCCGCATGCATATATTTATATCTGTCCCAATGCGACTGCCTCGAAGAATTTCTAGAAACCCTAATTCTCATCTAAACCCCACTAACACACTATCTTATTGAAATTTTGTATAACCATCGTAACCGGTGCTGTTTCCGTATGTATCTGACGAGAAACTCTGCATACCTGAATTCGCAGCTGTCTGCGTCGTACCGAGTGACGTTGGGTATGCAACACTGCTATCCCGATTATGGCTAGCATATGCTGCTGGATCACTGGTTGAACCATTCGATAGTGCCATAGTATTTCTCAGTTGACTTCGGTATCTCATGTTTTGTTCATAGAGAGTGTCATTCATTGCCCTTAGATCTGCGATCTGTCGTTGCATATCTGCAACCTTTCGACGCAACATGTCATTTTCTTCTTGAAGAAATTGTTGGTCTAGGCTGCTAGAAAACGACTCTCGTCTTCGTTTGCGCCCCATTGGTTCTGGAGGTGGGTGTCCGTACATCTTTTCGTACTGCCAGTCCTCCTCCGAAATGTGTCGGAACTTACATCGACTGCCACGGTCGCAAATATTGTTGAAAAAATCCTTGCAAGGCGGATCCCCAGGTCCTGCCCTTGTTTTACCTGGCGAGGTACCAGTCTGTGGTTGGACTTGTGGTGGTGGGTTGCGATGGCCTCCTTGATTGTCTAAATCTGCTGGTAACTTTCCTGTTCTCATATAAATACGCTCGTCCTTCGACGAAATGTGCATGTACTTGCAATTACTCCTATTGCACTTTCCGTTTTGAAAATCACGACAAATGGGCAAGCGGTCTTGAGATGGCGGTTCTATGTCTGCTGGGTGATAGAATTTACATTTGTCACCTCGCTGGCAAACACCTCTCTGATAATCACGGCAGACATCGTCACGACCTGAACCAGTTTTATTTTCCGCCTTTATGTCTACTGCATTGTTCATTAGGGCGGGTGCTGCAGGTTGCTGTTGCTGTTGTGGTTGGGGAGGTTGCTCTACAGGTACCGGCACTTGAACTTCTACTTGATCCAGTTTAACCACATGCATACCAATATCATCACCCATGGTTGTCCGTAAAATACTGTTCACAAATTCTTTTAACTTTTACTTGAAATACACAACTGCCTCTCAACAACTGTTTATGTTTCCTATTAATGTAACGGCGACAACACAAGTTTGCACTAAAGCTAAAGCCTATATCTGCGTGCTAAAAAGTGCAATCAAAGCGAAATACAGACCTTGAAAATGCGACCTGCGCTATTGTATCCTACCCATTTGCCAGGAGGGTGCACGGCTGTTAATTTCCACTATTTGTATCCGTCTAAATGCCCGCGGCCTGGCGAAATCCTCGTTGCTGTCGCTTGGCGTGCCCGCTTGCTTGCCACGGTGTGGTTCTTCCGCTGGGTCAAATCGCAGTAGCCCTAGCAAATACGATGTAGAAACAAATATAAGTCGCCAAAGCGGAGGGGGAGACATGCAAAATCCAAAATACAAATTTACAATACGTACATACGGCAGTATGCAAAAAGCTAAATACAAAAAATAACAATAGCAGGGCCGCACAACAAGCACTTACTTAATCTTTAATATTACTAGCAAAAACATGGATATTTGAAAATTCAAATAAACAAATATATTAGCACTGACAAATGTTGTTATTGGTCTAAAATAAAGATATTTACCAATCTACAAAAGCCAACTATCCAGGATGAAGTTATTTTAGCTACATTCATATAATCAAAGCTTTTAATGTACTATCAATATTAGGTATCATTCACATATTACGTAATTAACTTTCGGCCTATTTTATACTCCCACTCCCCTCACCCGTGTAATAATCGTAATCATTTAGTAACCTCTACCAAAATTACGTCATCATATACGTACCCCTCTAATCAATTTTACAGTAATTGGTGAACCCTCCGAAAAAGTGCCCGATGATCTACCCCTTTGACTATTCAAGCACTATTCAAATTTATAAGTTACAATTTAACAACACCAACAACAAAGACAAAAAAAAACCACAAAAGAACTGCCAAGAATCTTTGTGTGGATTAAATATTCAGTTTTTCCATATGTATGAAAGCGATTGCCAATAAGAGCAAAAGAAAACAAAATACGCTGTTAATTATTTTTTCATTTGCTTATGTCATCAAACCTGTTGAACCCCCTCCCCCATAATCAAGCACAATCAATTTTATTGACCCCCCTTCTTCATTACGTAATATGTGAACATCCCTTACTAATGCTCCATCAATATATGGGTGTCCGATCACGCTATGGGAAAAGCTAAATTTCCAAAATAACAATAAACAAGCAACTGTATTGAGGGAGGGAAGGGGTTACAATATCTGGTTTTATCATTACCCTCATTATTACTATTTTCATCGTTATTTTTATTATTTATCAGATTATAGTTAAAGAGGATGATAAACTGCTATCAATGTGTGCCGCGTTTGTGTGAGAGTGAGAGTGAGAGTGAGAGAGAGAGAGAGAGAGAGAGAGAGAGAGAGAGGG
>RDPX01000271.1:972559-984893 GCA_003991215.1 Morbakka virulenta
AGTAAAATTGGTTATCGAAATGACGATATCAATTTTTTCTTTTTTAACTTTTTAAACACACTTTAGCAAAGTACAAATTATTGGTCGTTTTAGTAAAGTTAGATTAGATCAAGTTCAATCTGAGTTACGCCATCTTAGTAAAATTGGTATGGAAATGACGATATCAATTTTTTCTTTTTTACCTTTTTAAACACACTTTAGCAAAGTACAAATTATTGGTCGTTTTAGTAAAGTTAGATTAGATCAAGTTCAATCTGAGTTACGCCATCTTAGTAAAATTGTTATCGAAATGACGATATGAATTTTTTTTTCAATTTTAGCAACGAAAAATTTGTTTTTGGTTTTAGTAAAATTTGGTTAATTACTTTTCAATCTTGAGTTATGTCATCATTAACACCGTCAAGTTGACCTTACTAAAGTCGCTGTATCAAAGTTATATTTGATTTTTGGGGGGTTCAGTAAAACCATATATCTCTTTTCTGCCATATTATTAATCTACCAATTGTATTTCGGATCATTTTAGGCACGGATAATTTGAATTTTACGCTAACTGCTAAAAATTGGAAGTAAATTTCAATTTGTATTCAGTGCAGACTTCGTCAAGTGTGATTAAGATATCCTGTGTTGTAATTTGCACTTCATCTTACAATGTAACCAAAAGTAAGTTCTCAAAATGCACAACTCTTGTATATTAATTTTATTATCAAACAAATGTTTAAAACCCAATAGCAATACTCTTTCATGAATAAAACACTTCGTGCTCATTAATTACAAAATGTTAACCCAGAAGGGAAATTTTCAGAAATCGAGTTCTGGAACATTAGTGGAGAATCTCATTAATACACACCCAAATATATTTGTACCCCAAAAAACCTCAAAATTTGTACTTAAAAAACAACACAATATCTATACAACGCTTTACAGGTATTTTTAAACTGGCACTTGGCAACAGAAATGTCAGTTCTCCACTAAAATATAAATGAATTGTTGTCAAAAGATTTCACAGCACCCCTGTCGTTTGGTTAACGGAAAATTAGATATTTTTTACAAATATTTCGATAAAATGATCGTTAAAATGGCTTTTGCCTTTTTAAGGACTGTCAGCAATGACTGTTAGTCAATTATTTTAACAGAAAACGAACATTGTCTAGAAAAATTCTATCAGCGCAAGATAAAAATCTCAAAAGATAGTACAGTACATCCTAACTTCAATGTCAGATAAAAATTTACACCTGCTGAATGGTTAGCCAGGGCCAAAAGAGGGAACACTGACTGGTAAATTACGAATGAACATTTTAGATTCTTAATCATAGTAATCAATCAAAAGGCAAGTCTGCTAGTCTAGTTATTTCTATGCGAAGGGAGTATTATTCAGCTGAACCTAACAAAATACGTTTGTTACAATAATTGATCGTTCTATTTCTAAATACATAAAAGTTAGTAATTTAAAGAACTTCGTTGGAATAACTACAGTCGCTTTTACTACACTCAAAACTATTAATATTTCTCCTACCTTTCCAAGTCGAACTCAAGAGCTGATCAAAATGATAAAATAAAAGCGCTGTGCTTTTAGCTTCGTCTGAACAAATATAAATATTATGAAATATGTATCAGAACGTTCCAACTAGCGATTACAAAACCCACTATTCTCGTGTACCACAAACATTAACTACATTCTTACATTTCGTTAGTACAACTGCTGGAAAAAATAGCATAATCAAAATAGTACCTTGAAGCAGGAAAGTGATTCTCTTAATCATCCACGTTCAAATCGATTGGAATAACCCAGTAATCCACTTGTCAAAGGCTACGACGCCGAATACTTAAAAAATCTAACCTTCACAGAGTCATCGTGCACAATAGCTACAAAACACAGAACACTTTGTATTAAAAATTGTTAATCGCTCTCATCTCAGGCTTATGCAATTCCGAATTTTTCCCTAATTGCAACATCGACCAAGATAAAGGAAAATTCAACCTTAGAATTACATTGCTTAACAGCTCATTAAGAAAACCCATCTATTTTTTAATCTTGCTGTGCATATCGCACGTTTTCCTTGACAACCAACAGGTCGTAATCTTAAGTTTTTGCATAATTTACTGAAGAAGATAACACTTTGCAAGTGTACCAATGCCACGATTTGGAAGATGCATCATTTTCGACTGGGCGACAAAGCAATAAATAATCTTCGCTCTTGATCTTTCGTAATATTATCACGTTTGGGAAAGAAAATGATCATAGCAGCAAAAATTAGGGGTTTTGATAAAACAAGCGCGGATCGTAAAATCTACAAAGTAAATTAAACTTTCTCTACGCACCAATGAATAGGACTTCCTAACAAATCAATAACTTCAACTGTCTTCAATATTATCATTACCTGTCTGTCAAGCAACGTCTGCACGATCGCCATGATTTATTCATTTTAACTAATCAGAAATTAAAAACGATAAGTAACGGGTGATAAACATTACCGTGTAAACAGTTCAGAAGACCCAGTCGAGGAAACGCGAAAAAATCGACAACGCCTTAATTAAAGCAATTCGGTAGAATTTACTCATTAGCTAAAACGTAAACATCTAATTACACCTTTGTGTGCTATAATAAATTAAATGGCAACTGCAAAATAGCACTTTAGCTTGACTGGCCATAAATTAATGATTATCATCATCATTATTATTTTTACCGAGAAAATGCTATCAATAATTCCATTTAGCTACAAAACAAAAATAGAGCCGTATACATTTGCGTTAATAGTTTGGGGAAATCCTGACACATTTTCTTCGATTATGGTCTACCTATATATATATATATATATATATATATATATATATATATATATATATATATAATAGGTACTATTGATACAGTTTCGCGAAGCACAATTAAAGACTAAGACTACTTTTTNTTAGCTAAAACGTAAACATCTAATTACACCTTTGTGTGCTATAATAAATTAAATGGCAACTGCAAAATAGCACTTTAGCTTGACTGGCCATAAATTAATGATTATCATCATCATTATTATTTTTACCGAGAAAATGCTATCAATAATTCCATTTAGCTACAAAACAAAAATAGAGCCGTATACATTTGCGTTAATAGTTTGGGGAAATCCTGACACATTTTCTTCGATTCTGGTCTACCCATATATATATATATAATAGGTACTATTGATACAGTTTCGCGAAGCACAATTAAAGACTACTTCTTCCTAAAAACAAAGTTTCATGATCCCTTTTTTCTGGTCATCCATTTCAATATTATTTCAACTTTCTGGTTAACAATATTAAATTTAAAAATAAGAATATAACATTTGCCGAGTATCAATATTTAAAAAAAATATATATATATATATATTCAGCCATATTGACTCATTCTTAAGCGACACAGCGTGCTAATTTGTAAAGGATGGAAAAAAGAATTGCAAATCTTTGCTACTTGTTACAGAGACTTCTGAGTTGAATTTCAAAATGAGAACATGCTTCAAATGGTAAAAAAATTTTTTTCGAGTCTTGTCCGTAAAAAAAAAGAAAAAAAAGGAAGAAAAAAAAAGACGGATAGAAAATCAGAGGGTGGCTTTTTCCCTCCAAATTCATTCTTGTAAAATACATAATATAATATTATATAATATATATAATATATATAACAAAAAATATTATAATACATATATAGTATATATACTATATATATATTATATATACATATAATAAATATTATATATTATTATTATTATTATAGCTATGTCCATTTCACCCATACTTTTGTTTAAGCATATATCAAAATTACTCATTTTTCCTCTGTTTTCAATTTCTGATTCGATTGCTTTTTCCTTATCCCGAGTTCATTACAGTTTCTTAGTCAATGGCTAAACATGGAGAGAAAATTCAGTTCCAGCTAAATGTATCAGTTTGCATAACTTCATATTAAATTATGGTGATTCGCATCAATTCAGGGTACTTGCCGCTTGAAAAATATCTTGCTTTTTCATCGCTCCAACCTGTCTACCGTTAAGACAGTAAGAAGCAAACATAACAGCAAGATAAAATGAATAAAAGTAAGTAAAAAAGTTTCAATGAATAGAAATCAATTTTTTTTCCGTTTTAACGTCATTTCCCCCCAGTACTGGGGCTCAGACGGTGCCCTTCACAGAGACTTGGATTTGGCAGTGATAAATTTCTTGCCAGGATGCCCTTCCTGACACCAGCCAATGGCTTTTTCTTTTTGTGAATTTCCAAAGTCGCCCGCTCGGGGAATCGAACCCGGAATTCTTGGTTACGGTGCAGTTGCACAAACCATTAAGCCACGGCTCCTCAATGAAAAGAAATTAAATAAAAACAGAAAATTTCCGACATTATATATCCAAGAATTTAAAATCAGGTTAAAAAGAAAGGACTAACTTCGGAAAAATTAAACAATTCAGCGGGTTCTCGGAAAAACAAACGAGCTAACAATTCCTTGAGAAACCTCAGATTTCCTGAACTAAAAACATGAAAAGCCTTGAATATACTTGGTACATATTACTAATAATTTTTTATTCCTTATAATGTCATTTCTACAAACCCTGGGCTCACACGGGCTCCTTTAAAGGAATTTGTGGCAGTGAAGGATTTCTTAGCTGGACTAATGGTTCTTGCTTTTTGTTAAGTTCTAATGCTTTCAGCCCAATTGAATATGGCTTGAAAAATGAGAAATGTCAGGTTTATGCTTGAAGCCTTCAACCAAATCATGGCATCGTTACTGTTTATAGCAATGGTGAAAATATAGTACTCCAACGACGAAAATACATAATATTCAGCCTAACGATTTCTCGGCTGCCTTCTCATATTTTCTCTTTGCTCTTTTTAGACAAAGAAAAAAAATATATATATATAAATGAACGTACGAAATGTTTTGCAATAATAAAGCACAAAGTCCCTAAGAGGTATTGAACTGAGAGGGGTAAGAAAAAAAATTAAGCCGTGAGTGAGAGTTGACCTTCGCCTTCACGAGTCAAGTCACATGACGGAGGAAAGCACTACAAGGCATTTTTCGCCTAATCGGTAAAAAAACCCTATCAAAACAGACAGTAGTCTAGTGTCATCATTAACTATGATTTAATGAAGAATTGCAAGAATACCTTTCAACCACCAGACACCAATTATGAACGAGACAAAAAGACAGGCAGATATATATGTACATATATGTTATGTATATATAAATATATATGTATATATATAGATAGATATATATGTATGTATATATATGTGTATATATATATGTTTAAACACTGTGACTTGCCCTGAAAACTTCTTCGAAAACTTTTTCGTGTTAAGGAATCACGAAGCAGTACCAAGAAATCATGGCTCTTTATTGCAAGTTCCTCAAGTCAAGCCGCAGCTTACAAAATCTTTGGATTTCTTTGAATGGGTGTAAAAAGAAAAAATGACTTGTAAATTGCACTTTGTCAAGTTGACAATTTTACTAATTTTAGTACACCGGCAATCGATTACTTTAATGTGCAAATATTGATTTTTTCAAATGATAACACATTTCAACATCAATGGTAACTTTGTATCTTTTGACACAGGACGCATAACAGCAGTGAATGCAATATTTAAATGTTTCTATCCTGTATAAAGACTTCTAAATAATTAAATAAGTAAATAAATAAATAAATAAAAATAAATAAATAAATAACAACAGAAAAGTGATGACCACCACCCGTTATAAGGGCTCGAGGAAATCGATCCCAGGACCTCTTCGTCACAGTGCAACTCCACTCATCAACAAGTCACGGGTCCTCTTTGTAATTAAGAGCATCCAAGTAAATTTCAACTGTGTAAAGGAATACATAATTTTGCATATTTCCATCTTTTATCGTCTTGTCTGAAATCTAATACCAGGTGGATATTAAACACTAAACGATACAACACAGCCTATGTATCTCAAATTCACTGGGCGGTCTCTCTAACGAAACGCAAATGATATCAAATAGCCTGATATAAATAATTGAAGACCAAATATTGTGATAAAAACCCAAATGATATATCTTGTTTGCTACTACAAAAGATGACTTGAATACAATTCTAGTGACAAAGATAACTATTAAGATTATCCCTAAACTAGTTTATGAATAAAGAAAATAAACTATCGTTTCTGTCGCTTATGGATTTCAAATCTAACCCAGCAATCGTGGCAACTCCGATATGCAACTTATATCACGCTTAATTTGTAAAATGAAGCTGATCAAGATGGCTCACCAAAATGACATGTAACATGGGCTTGCGCAAGCTGGGCAAGACTGCTGACAAAACCAACTGTGAACGGATTTAAAGGTCACAAGTTCCACCTTGTTTTGTAAGAACTTAGCGTGGGCGGTTTTTATTAGACTTATTCCCTGCGGCCAAAGGCGGTTTCAAATCTTTCTGTTAAAATTTAACGAAGGCATTAATTAGTCGAGCTTTCCAATGCAGAAACGCACAAAGACGGAGAAAGAAATCGCAATCCTGCAACATTTGTTATGAATTATTTAGATTTGATTAGACCTATAAAGTAAGAACGCAAGTTTGTGTGAAATCATGAATTTACAGTCGATATCCATATTTTTCAGAATCAATGCCTTACGTAAGAGGCAACTGCTGTTGCGATGGATAAGGATGCAGTTCAAAGGTTGGTTTACTTTAATTAGCTCACAAATATATGAAAAAATAACTTACTTTATTGAACACCAATTTATTACACCAAACGCAACGGTTTCAAATTCTCTGCGAGGGCGTGTATTATACACGATTGTGAGCTTCTTCTGGAGGAAAATTCGCTATTTTCTTTCATGGGAAAATTACCACTTGAGTTATCTCGTTGTTGATGAATAAAATGCTGCCTACTAAATGTACCAAAACAACATGTCAGTCAGTGGAAAGACTCGATGATGATGATTATGATGATGATGATGATGATGATGATGGAGGTGCTGGTGGCAATGTTCGGTAAACAAAAAAATATTACAACTGTCCACTTGTTTTATTACAGACAAATAACTTGGCAAGAGCATTTTTGTAATCAATATTCAAAATCACGTGTCTTACAAGACCTGGGTCTAACCACGGCGGATTATGAAACAAGTTAGTTTATTTAAATGCCAGTTAAGATGTCCAGTAAAGGCTGACTATAGCATCCGTGGCTAGATGGTTAGTTCGATTCACCGAGCGGGCGACTTTGGAGATTCACAAAAGAAAAGACTATTGTTTGGTGTCAGGAAGGATATCTGGCCAAGAAATTCCTCACCGCCAAATTCAAGTCCCTGTAAAAGGCACCGTCCGAGCCCCAGTTACTAAGGAAAAATGACGTTAACACCAATATATATATATTATATATATATATGTCTGTGTTTATAATGAGCATTTACTTTACATTCTGGGGCAAAGTTACATTATTCTTCAGCGTTCTGAATTTTCTAAATTGCTTTTATGGGAAATAATGAACTCGCCAGCAATATTTCAATCGATGAAATTACTTGTTACTGTAACTGAATTTTGCGTCAAATGGGTGCTCGCACATAAGTAGCTTAATAGTTGGGATAGAAATCATCATATGTTCAAATGAAATCTTCATTCCATGAAAGAGCAGGCAGTGTAAGATAAAAAATAATAAGATTTATAATCTATCATTCATAAAATATATTATTATAAATTATACGAACAACAAATGGTTAAGATCGTCAGTTAACCACGAACAAACCTCAACAAACTGACAAAGTTTCAACTTCAACTTTTCACTTCTAAAATCGCATATGTTCATCAACACTCATTCAACGTTAAATCAGCGACTGGCTTTCAACAAAATGGCGTTTCTCGTTATATACCTCTATGTAATTATTGGTTTTTAAGATCTTATTAAGCCTTTACGTGGGTATTCTTTTCTCTTCTTTTTGAAGCTCTCAAAAAGAAATTTCAGACTCGGCAGGCTAAATCATTTTCTTGTGCAATGACTGCCAACAAGAACAAGTTTCCTTGTCAATTATTAACGATTAATTTCAAGAAGCTGTTAATTCAAGGGACAACTGCAGATAACTTAATGGGGTTCCTCTAAAAGTTCCTATTTAAAGACTGTAATTATTAAAAATTCTGCCTCCTGTCTCTCCATCAAATCACTCAACGTATTATCATTGGAAAGGGCACCCTTCAATTAATTATCGTAGCCAAAGCGATTTGCTTCTTCAGCAGATGTTAAAATTCTATAAGACAATGTTTCTTTCTCGAGAAACCCTCTTCAAATGTCTAACACTGGTTGTTCTAATCTTTCTTTAAATTTGAATAAAATTCAACTGCAGGCCACCTGCCTTCTCTTAACTTTCCCATGAGGCAAAACTGGTAGTACCACCTGTTTAAATAGTTTATATTATACTATTCTAAAAACAGAAACCTGTCGGAAAAATTTTTTTAGACGAGCATGAGAAAAATTACGAAGAAATTATGGTGTCAAAGTAGTACCTCCGGCAAAAATAAACCAAACAAGAACAAAAAAAACCCCACAACAAGTGCCGAAAAAAACAAACTTTGGAGTTGAGAACGCTACCATAATGACATTTTAAAACAGGCAACCTTAACACAAAGGAAAGGAGTAAATATTTCCAACTCTAAATATTGCAGGTTACTCTGTATGGAAACAGAGTGCTGCCTTCCCACCTTTTCAAAATGCTTTATGAAAGAAAAAACCTCCATTATTATTTATATATTATCATATAAATACATTAAAAATTTTGTATCATGTTATAGTTAAATTTAATATTATATTTTGTTCTTTAGTTTACAAAAATCGAAGGATCTTTTTGCGTCGACATTTTATTGTTACTGACTTTGTCATCTTCCCTTACACAAACACATCTGTAAGGACAAGCATGAACTAGGTGACTTTTAATGTAAAAACAAACTCTCGCAAAATGCTTCCTGGGGTATGAAAAGGTAAGGCTCAAGCAAAGAACCCCTTTCCTGATATGGTGATGCTAGTTCACTTGTTTACTGCTTCAAACCGAAAGTGTTCAACTTTACTAATACACTGTACAATGAGGCATCGTAAATGCAAGTACAATTCAAATTTTCCAATGCCTAAATACTTTCCAGCAACAGTAATTAACCTTAACTGCACCATGGACTGGTTTAATATTGACTGAATATAAATAAAAATATACAAGAAGGTCTTAAAAACGATTGCATCATGCATTGCAAGTATTAAAAGAATTTTTAATCTGGAAATAAACCGAGAATTTTCTTCTTATAAATATAAAGTTATAGGAGCTTGGTTCTTAGTATTGGTACTTTCATAAAACAAATTCATAAACTATTTGTACTACAATTAAGAAGCTCGGGATTTGATCCTCTGAGAAGATCAAAGCTATAGCTAAATAACTGTTTAAAAAAAGAAAGCCAATGGTTGGTGCCAGGATATATTTTGGGGTCAACGAAGTCCCTCTGAAGCCCACCGTCTGAGTAAAGAAAATGGGGAGAAGAATAGCTAAAAAAAATAAAAAGGAAAAGAAAGAATTATAGAATTATCTTTCTATTATTCAATTCTCTTAAACTATTTATTCAAATCAAATCGTCGGTCCTCTCGTTTATAATTAACAAATAATCACGGTTTCGGTAAAGATACTTCGGGGTTTTTTACCGAACTTCCGCTTCTTCTGATTGTCATTTGTTTGCACATTTCAGGGAACTCGCTATTTGTCGAAGTATTTTTACCGAACTCCCGCTTCTGATTGTCGTTTGTTTGCACATTTCAGGGAACTAGCTATTTATCGAAGTATTTTAACCGAACTTCCGCTTCTTCTGATTGTCATTTGTTTGCACATTTCAAGGTACTTGCTTTGTGCCAAGTGTCTTCATTCGTTTTTGGAAATTTAGGAGAGCGGGCGATTTTTATTGAGGCCCAGTATATACGTCTTTTTCCTAATAATTTGTGCTCTGTCGTGTCCTGCTGGCGTAGTAGGAAATTTTTTGCCCGAACACTCTTCCTCATGCATACCAAGAGCTTTCTGTGGCATCCAGTTTTTTCTGTCCAAGAAATTAAACCCGTGAATTCTTGGAGACTTGGTAACACTACGTTTGAATGACGCCAGTTAGTATCTGTTCAGACAACCTATGTAGCTTGCCTGTGGTTATCACTCCAGCCACTTCTACTGGTAACTAAGCCCTAAAGCCAGTATAAATGACATCTAACTTACCCAAAAAGTGGTCAGACAAATAAATCTAAACCACTACACTTCTAAATTATAAAGCATACATTATATAAAACTGGGGATTAATAACTGCTGAGACATTTTCCCGTGAATAAGCCAGGGTGTTCGAACAAACTCAGAAACCATTTCATTATTTTGTATTGGCAAAATTAAACAATAAGCTTTCACTATATTCTTAGCACTACATACAATGCTACGACGGACCAAATATGTCCAGAAAAATTCTGCATGGGAACACCTACTAAAAATTATTAATCAAATCTGCTGTTAAACCTAGCGAAAATAACATATTTGACAACTCTTGCTTTTAAATACTGTATGTTACAAAAAATCCCTTTTACGTCCCACAAGGATTTATGACCGCATTATGAAAAGTTAGTTCGACTTAGAACATCCTATCTTTTAGTTTCTATCGAAAATGACATCATTAAGATTCATCGCTTTGGGGGCACAATGTATTCATAGAGGGAGGGGGTTCTTCCACACCTAACTTCTATATTTCGGCTTCTCTGTAAAAAAGCGCAGTGGCACTTAGCAACGAACTCCTAAATTATTAAGGCCGACACTCTTTATTGAACTGTAAACAAGACGGGATGTTGCGATAGAAAGCTGAATGTTTGTCTAACATGTTCTATGAAGCAGCTACAGATGTTGTGTCGGTGTGGCAGAAGCTAAAGGAAATGACACTAGCGGGGACGGAGATTTTCCTCATGGATGAAAAATCTATACAAAGGACGGGGAGAGTCGGGGTAGACTACTTTGAGGTGATTCTGCAATGTATTTTATTCAACATAACCAAGTTTTCTTTTGCTGCGATGTTTTCACTGAAAATACATTTCAAAAATGTAAACATATAAAAAAATACAGATATACGTAACTTGAAATAATAAATTTCGCTCTTGTAAACATCTTATTGTAGTATTTAAAACTAAAAACAAGAATTTTAATATCAGTGACCTAAAGTACAGAGGATATATACTGCCAAATCAGTGGCCAACATAAACAAAAAATACAGCGACATTGTCTAAACATCTTTCAGGCAAGCTTTTGCCGCAAAATACAAGGTCCGCCGGAACTTTTTCGATATGATGAGTGGTCGTTAAAATCAATTCTTCTAAACGGAGTTTAACTGTACTAATGCCCTTCATAGGTCGTTAGGATTAAAACAAGTAAATTATCTTACCGTGATCTCGAGATTCCTAACATCACTCAAAAACTTTTTATTCGTCTCGTTTCATTTCACAACTCACGTCAACTATTCACGGAACCCAAGTCAAAAATTCGTGCACTCACGATGAAAAATTCCGTACTCTAATTTCCAATTACTATTAGTATGCATTTATACCGGCTTTTCTCTTTCCACCCTTCAATTCTTGCGTGCTGTGGTGTCATGATTTTTAGTCAGCTGTAACCTGTCTCAATAGTGATAGGGCGCAAATCAACTTCAACAGATTGACCGATTTTCTTGTTTTCAAGAAACAGTTTGTCAACAAATATCAATGTAATCAAGGGAACGTCTGTAACTAAAAGGCCTAAGCAACTTATAAAAAAAAGACCTTAGATAATGACAGCATGAGACAATTTGTTTCTACAGCTCTGCCTGTGCTTGGATTTCAATTAAAACATTATAAATACATTAATTAATGTATGGGAAAGGTAAAAACGTTCATATTTTATCATACAGTGAAATTTGTACTCATTTTTTTTAAGATGAATTTAATTTCTTCAAACCTTCGTCTACTTAGTTTAGTAATTGAAGTGTGTTTTTTAAACACAATTCATTATCACTATCTATATCTTATTTTCCTTCCTTCCTTCCTTCCTATTTTCCAAATCATACACAGCTGTGTGAAAGCCACTACCAGATTACTTTCTGGATGGAAGTCTGGGAATATTGTTAGTAAAATGCACGAAAAAACCCCCTGTTCACATTACAGAATTTAACAAGTATATGTAGAATTGTATGAAGGCGGTCAAGATTAACTTCCCAAAAGCAAAAAATTGAAGTTATGATGATGATGATAATAATAATTAATAATAATAATAATAATAATATTTTTATCATTATTCCACCCGAGTCCCCCATGGGCCCCTATTGCTCCACCACTCAATAATAATAA
>RDPX01000271.1:1004766-1018565 GCA_003991215.1 Morbakka virulenta
TTTTATTCAGTGTGTATTTTCAGTGGATCGCTACGCAGTTAGCATAGTCTAGGTCAGTCGGACCATTTATCTATCCACAAGAAATCTATCTACTCAAGTCAATCCATCTCAATCTTCTATCATCAATATCACGGTGCTAAGCAAACTAAATGTAAGTAGGAATTTCGTTGTTTATTAGTATTTAGTATAAGAAATTGTTAGTTTTCAACTTCCGTTTTCTTAGTATTATACAACCCCAAATGCAAAACTTTATCTCATTTTTAGTATAATTTGTTGTTAGTTTTTAGATGTCATACAATCATTCCCATAAAACTGGTTATAACTTTTCGCCTAATTTTGTATTAATGGATTAGATTTCAACCCTAATGTGGGCTATTCACGTGTTTTTTGAGTCATTAGATTTACAAGTGAAATTTTGAATATTATCTTATTGTATGTCTTATACCTGTAATTATTGCATGCTATCTTATCTAGTTTTATTATCATTGTATTGTAGTTCTATTTAGCTTATCGTAGTTTTTATATTTTATTCTATTTTAGTTCGAACCGATTTATGATATTTGTTCTACGATTTCACCGATTTCATCGATTTACGATTTCTGTATTTCACGATCTCTGTCTACAATTTATATCATCGACATCAATCAATGAACAATTGTGAACTTATCTATCGTGTTTATTAAATCGTATCGTTATCCATCGCGTTCAAATGATTTGTATCAGCACTGCTACAGTTATCTACCCAGTGTGCTTCTAGTGAATTTATGTTGAACAGTTTTCTATTTACTGGAGCTACAATCCCTAGCCCCCTAAACGCATTGTACCCTCTTAAATGTGAAATCTAAGAGAACTGTAGAACAAATAGCACTGCAGCCAAAAAAACCTGAAACGAAGGATGATAGCCAAAAATAAAAAAATCTTACCATTCGATGAAAACCGAGAAGAGCAGCAATGCATGCTAGAGACAGCATCACAGAGACAACACTATAGAGACAGCACCATAGACCAGAATTTATTGGACAGTTAACATATTTAATTTCGAAGTGGGAATGTCGTGAAAGGTCAAGAACTGCAGAGTTCACGAGTTAGGAACAACACATATGGCATTATCTTTAGAACTGGTGAGCTCATTAATTATGCGGTTCTTTTGTTTAGGTTGTAATGGTTAGGATGAGGCTGAGGGAAAGAGAAGTGACTTTTCATGAGAGATAGAGATAGGAACGAAACCCGACTTAAATGCTTCTTTTTACTATAGTTATATTGATAAATGATTGTAAATCTTACAGTTGTATCGAGAAATAGTAAAAAAAATTACAACGAAAGAAAAATTTATCTCAAGCCAACTGTTTTCGCCGCAACAATGTTCTGCGCAAGATGTTCCCTTAAAAAACAAAACATCATGACAAATTTATTTAAGATGATATCATTCAACCACATCATATGATATAACTATCTAATTATCAGGAATAACAGAAACCAGAAAAGGAAATTTATTTACCTTTGTAGCCAGTGAGTTGTGAATGAATATTTCTTCCGACAGGTCGTTGATTCATTTTTTCCTTTGTTACACTAACTTCGACAACAAGTTTTTTCAAAATTGTTTGACATTGCAACAGAAACAGCTAGTTAAGTGTTAACAAAAACTAAACAGATTGTATTTTGATTAATGAAATCTGTGATATTGGCAGTTTTCTTACGACGTTCTGTTGATCTAAATTATGTGGGATTCAGCGATATGATAAAATTTTACTTAGAGTGGAAATAAAGTTGAACCTCGATTATCCGAACACCGATTATACGAATTTTGGATTATCCGAACAAGATCTTCCGGTCGGGGTAAATATTTACGTAAACATGTGTTCTAACGTAAATACATGTACATGTATATCGAGTAAGGTGTCCTTTGTTTACGGATAATCAGTTATCCGAACAAATTGCTTCCCGCCCCTCTTGTTCGGATAATCGAGGTTCAACTGTAGTTAAAAAAAAGAACTATTTTCAAACGTGAAACAAAAATTAATAAGATATTTTTAATTTTAAAAATTTAATTTTGTTTCTTGTTGTAAAAGCTTTGGATCAGGCAAATATTCAATAATTTTTTATCTCACACGAGTTATTGAGGCCTCTAGGGATTCGATGTGGGAATAAGTTGCAGAAGGAGGTTGGTGAATTTCCAAAAAGTCGCATTGCATTAAGAGGCTGTCTATAACTTGAAACACTAAACCAACGTTGTTGGATAACATTGGCGTTTAAGGAGCCTATAAGTATTGCCATGACAACAATGTTTCAATATGTCATAACAATCGACTCAAACGTTAATACATTTGTTATGTCTTTCATAGAAGAAGTATTTAGAAATTGTTCCAAGAAAGAGGTAAAGGCGGGGTTGATCTGACTCCGGACTAAAAGGTTCCTGGTTCAACTCACATCAGGGTCACAAATGTTTTTATTTTTTGCCCTTTAACATACAAGGTTTTTAAAAAATTTGTATCTTGTTTTAATTGTGCGATTATTTTACTGTTGTTAGGTATTAAGTGTTACTGGGGAAGATGCATTTCCATAGTTGAACGACTTACTCTATTGTTTTTATCTGATTATTCCATTTCTGTAGATACACAATGCAGTATACTTTTCTAAGTAATTAATTAGAGCTAAAATTCCAATAGGAGCTGATCAATTATCTACTTAAGATCAAGATCGAGATAAAAAACATTGGCCATGGATTGAAAATTGAAACATTTGAATTCGGTAAGAATAAGGTCATATGTAAGAAAAACGTTTAAGAGATGTTTCTCTGGCAGTCTCAAGATCACACTAAAAACCTTACACAAACTTAATTTGTTTGTGCTGGGCTCCCTTGCGGTCAGTGACAGGGTACTAGATGGTGTTCTCAGTATAGACGTGGATAAATTGAATCAAGTTACCAGGAAGATAATTGATGGTAAGAAGGTAGAAAGCTGGACCAAGAATAGAACCCTGAGAAACGCCTGTATTAACTGAATGCTTGTTTTATGATTACTGCCAAAAGTTTACCAGTTGAAAGAGATTCCTAAAATCTTTACTGTTCATGAATAAAAGACCTAGGGCTCTTCAAGAATTGTACGAGTGCATTGGTGATAGTCATTCAATGACCCTACTAATTATATAAAGACGAGTTACTGTTAGCAATGGAACGGTCTAATGTCTCTACAAAACAGGCTCTTCCCAAAGCCTTCTAGGGCTCTCTCAGGCAGCGTCTCGATGTCGTTAACCATTTTATGTATGCCCTGGTAACAAGGTTTAGCATAGAATGCTCTCTTCGGAAACAACAAATTAACCGATTTGAAACATAAAGACAGGGATGAAAGAAGAGAGAGGTAATTACTAGGCTTACTAAAGATTTTTGGGCCTTCAGCGTGAGTCGCCATTTCCTTTACTGGTTGTCCCGGTTTTCGAAACACAAAGGTTGGAATGTCTGTGTTAATCCATAATAGTTTTATTTGGAAGACTTGCGTCTTTTTCTTTCACGTGTGACGTTTGAAAGAGCACATAGAGTGTTTCCCTAGTGATTGATTGTTCACAATGGCCTCTTCAAATATTGGATCCATTTCAAACGATCAAGTGACAACAGTAAAATATTTCCCGAGTTAAAGTGCAGAGCAATAAGGAAATTAGTCTGCCAGGTCATACTTCTTTTTATTGGCTGTGAGTGGTGTATTTCAAGCATGCTGACTTGAATTTTTTAACCATCAGCTGAAACTAGTATACGTAAAATTGGAGGTAATATTTGGATGTAGCTGGTCTTAACTTTTGAGGAGACCCACTTCAACTTTCAATCAATCAATCAATTAATCAATCAATCAATCAATTAATCAATCAATCGATCGATCAATCAATCAATCAATTAAAGCTATTGTAACATATAATTGTTTCGTAGTTTATGCAAAAAAATTTTATCTGCTTTGTTTTGGAGCAATATATTATAGCATTGCATCGTGCTGCAATTAAATTTGGAAAAAAAGGATTCACTACTTTTTGTTCGGGACTCATAGTCTGTAATATCTTTCGACTGAACTTTGTATCACGCACTAACACCTATCTATTCAAATGTAATTAGTGTGGAAGTTGTAAATTAGTTGTTGTTTTCCAAGCAAGTGAAAAGAATCAAGCTTTCAGTGTCTTTAATTTTTGCTTTTCCTGAATCCGTTGCCATTCTGATCAGCACAATGAACTTAGGGATGAACTCTGTGACTGATTTCAGTTCAGCTACAGAAAGAAATCTCATGAAATATCACATGAAATTACATAATTTTAAAAAAAATTTTGGGGGTTTTTTAACGTCATTATACACAGTAACTGGGGCTCAGACGGTACCCTTCATACGGACTTTTGTTTTGGCAATGAGGAATTTCTTGGCCGGATACCCTTCCCGACACCAGTCAATGGCTTTTTCTATTGTGAATTTCCAAAGTCGCCCGCTCGGGGAATCGAACCCGGAACGTCTTGGTTACGGTGCAGTTGCGCTAACCACTGTGCCACGGCTGCTCTACACGAAATCATATAACTATTTACTTAAATAAATCTACACAGTCAAACCAACATACAAGTTAACAAAGAACAAAATAAACAACCATACGAATAAGCATGCACACATACATACATACATACATACATACATACATACGTACAGCTTATATGTAAAGCACTAATGTTTGTCTGTTTGTCTGTCTGTCTGTGTATATAGGGTTGGCCTCCAAATGGGTGAACCTATCGCAGCGAAACTTGGCACTAACATGGGAGGAACATCCGGGAAGTTACTAAGGTCTACCGAAAGTGACGTCACTAAGCCGTGACGTTATAAGATCAAATATGCATTTTGAAGACGCGGACTATAAGAGGCACAGTATTTGTCCGATCGACACCGAACTTGGACGAAACCTCCATGGGATCGCAGAGGAGAAAATAGGGGCACAGTAAGTGACGTCATGAAACATGAAGTGGCCTTTCTGGACAAGAAGTAGAGCTGTTTCCGGCCCTAGAGACCTCCAATTGCAGCGAAACTTTGCGGGAGGCTATAGCTCAACCTTACAAAAACTTGAACAGCAAACAACATTATCTATGCTCACAGAATCATGTCGTGTGAAATCCCTGAAGATAACGACCTCATATGGGAGGACACGTATATAACAGCTGGAGGTGAAAGCCTACGGGAAGTCTCCAACCTGGGAAGGACATGCGTGAAATCACTACTAACACCAAAACGATACATCCGTGTAGGATGTTGGAATGTAAGAACCATGTACGCTACCGGGAAAACCACAATAATAGCAAGGGAAGTGAGGAAATACCATTTAGAGATACCAGGCATAAGTGAAACAAAATGGACTGGTTTCGGAAAAGTGAAGGTCAACACCGGAGAGTCTCTACTGTATCCTGATTCAGATGAACAACATCACAGAAGAATCATGTTGAGCCCTGAGACAAGGTAATGTCTAATCAAGTGGAATCCAGTGAATGGAAGGATAATAAGTGCTAGATTTAACTCATAATATATAAAAACCACCACCATTCAGATCTATAGCCATACCAACGATGCGGGTTATGAGAAGGATGATTTCTACGAACAACTGCAGAAAGAGATTGAGTCAACACCAAAGAATGACATGCTGATCCTTATGGAAGACGCAAATGCCAAAGTGGGTTGTAACAACAAAAACCATGGGAAATTTTAGGGAAAGAAGGCTCAGGCATCATGAGTGAGAATGGCGAAAGACTTATTGAGTTATGTGAAGAAAACGAACTAGTGATTGGAGGCATATTCTTCAAGCACAAAAACATTCACAAATACACATGGACATCACCTAAAAGACAGAGACAAAAACCAACTTGATCACTTCATCATCGATGGTAGATACAAGAAATCTCTTGCAGATGTACGAGCCATGAGGGGTGCAGATTCTGGAACTGACCATAACCTTGTGGTTGGCAAAGTGAAGCTTAGGCTTTCAAGACGCAAACTTAAGAACACCAGCAGAAGGGCAACATTCAACATTGCACTTTTGAAACCAAAAGACATCCAAAAGCAATTCACAGTCGAGTTAAAAAACAGGTTGAAGAGCAATAAAGCAACAGGAGTTGATAACATCAGTGGAGAAATTTTAAAAGCTGGAAGCGAGATCACATACAAGAGATTACTGCACATGTTCGAGAAAGTGAGAGAGAACGTCAATACGCCAAGTGACAGGACGAAATCAATGATAGCTAAAGTACCAAAGAAAGGTGACCTTACTAAATGTGACAATAGCAGAAGAATATCCCTGCTCTGCATATCGGGGAAAGTCTTTTGCAGAGCTGTTTTAGAAAGAATCAGGAAAGGAGAAGAAGAAAAACTGAGAAACGAGCAGGCAGCGTATAGAAAAGGACAAGGGGCAGCTGAGCAGATATTCGTACCTCGAAATATTGACGAATTGTGCATCGAGTAGCAAGCACCACTGTACATTAACTTTATTGACTTCCGTCAAGCTTCTGATAGCATGGACAGAGAGAAACTCTGGAAGATTTTGAAGTTTTATGGAGTTCCAAATCTCTTCATAGAAATTATATAGGAATTGCATCATTAACAACAGGCAAACATCAGAGTGGTTCTCTGTAAACACTGAAGTTCGACAAGGCTGTGTGATGTCAGGCTTCCTCTTCATTATTACTATGGATTGGGTCATGAGGAAAGCAACAACGGCAAAGAAAACAGGAATAAGATGGAAGTTTACCACCCAGCTTGAAGACTTAGACTATGCAGACGATATCTCCCTCCTATCTAGCAAGCACCAACATATGCAGGAGAAAGCTGAAAAGTTATGTAAATATGCTGAAAACATCGGTCTCAAAATCAACACAGACAAGACCAAGGTGTTGAGACTAAATCACAAGGAAAAGCGCCCAATCGAGATAAGGAGCAGAAATGTTGAAGACGGTACCATAATAAACAAAACAGGAGGATCCACTGAAGATATCACACTTAAGCTGAGTCTAGCAAGAATGGAAGTCAAACGAATACAGTAGTAAGACCAAGATTCGAGTATATAACAACAACGTAATGTCCATGCTGCTCTATGGAGGAGAGATGTGGAAATTAATGTCACAGGATTGAAAATATTTCAGAGAAAATGTCTGAAGAGAATTCTCCGTATCCTCTGGCCCACAAAAATTACAAACAACTAGCTCTGCTTTAGGACGAAGACCAGTCCTGTAGGAGAGATCATAAGGTGCAGGAGATGGAGATGGATTGGAAAATCTCTGAGAAAGTCACAAAATGACAGCTGCAGAGTAGCCTTAACATGGACACCAGAAGGAAAAAGAAAGAGAGGACGCCCTCGAACAACATGGGGGAGGAGTGCGGAAGCAGAAAGAAATGATCTGGGATGGCAAACATAAAGTGAAGTTGGGAACATAGCATAAGAAAGAGTGAGATGGCTGAAGATGCTGTCAAGCCTTTTAAGTCGCCCATGGCTGGAAGAGGATAAGTTAGTAAGTAAATAATTAATTAAGTAAGTAAGTAAGTAAGTAAATAATTAATTGATTAAGTAAGTAAGTAAGTAAGTAAATAATTAATTAATTAAGTAAGTAAGTATGTAAGTAAATAATTAATTAATTAAGTAAGTAAGTAAGTAAATAATTAATTAATTAATTAAGTAAGTAAGTAAGTAAGTAAGTAAGTAAATAATTAAGTAAGTAAGTAAGTAAGTAAGTAAGTAAATAATTAATTGATTAAGTAAGTAAGTAAGTAAATAATTAATTAATTAAGTAAGTAAGTAAGTAAATAATTAATTAATTAAGTAAGTAAGTACGTAAATAATTAATTGATTAAGTAAGTAAGTAAGTAATCAATTAAGTAAGTAAGTGAGTAAGTAAGTAAATAATTAATTAAGTAAGTAAGTAAGTAAATAATTAATTAATTAAGTAAGTAAGTAAGTAAATAATTAATTAAGTAAGTAAGTAAATAATTAATTAATTAAGTAAGTAAGTAAGTAAATAATTAATTAATTAATTAAGTAAGTAAGTAAGTAAGTAAGTAAACTGGTTTCACGAATTTTTACTTTTTTTACATTCTTTAGCAATTTTTTACCATTTTAACCATTATTTTACCAATTTAACTACCTTTTACCACTCTAACATTTTTAGCCCGTTTTGTACTATCTTTTTTGACTACCATGACCATTTTGACGAAAATTGAACATTTTGTCCGAATTAACCAAATTGACCAAAATAATTAAGCAAAATCCAGTATGCACACAGGAATGTTTTGGGACTGTTATGTCTTGTTAAATATCCTGGTGTAAAGTCTCAAACATACTAGTTTTCTGCATGTTTCACTCTTACCATCCACTAAATCTTTTTCGGTCTACAGTGAATTATTAGAGGAGCCGTGGCTTAATGGTTAATGCAGTTGCACAGTAACCAAGAGATTCCGGGTTCGATTCCTCGAGTGGGCGAGGAGAATTTGGAACTTTACAAAAAAAAGGGGTCAGGTTAGTTGGCGTCAGGAAGGGCATCCGGCCAAGAAATTCCTCACTACCAAAACAAAGTCCTTCTGAAGGGCACAGTCTGAAACCAGTTACAAGGGGAAAATGACGTTAAAATTCGAAAAAAAGTGAATTATTACTTCATGGTATATGTGTACGTCATCGCTTCATAAGGTACTCCGAGAAACAAAAAATAAACGCTGATTAAAAGAAAAAGAATAATTAATTGTACTATTAGTTATTTAATAGATTGTTATGCAACATATACTCGTGAAGCATATTTCAGTTTTCAAAACGTCAAAATAAGAAAAAGGTAAACTTTAATAATTACCAAGATAAAAATAACTCTCCAAAGCAATTGGATCAATAACAACAACAACGATGTTTTTAAGCCATGGTACTCAAGTATTCGATACTGAAGTGAATGTTATGACATCCTTCTTGTCTCAGATGGCTTTGAAAGGAAGGCCAAGCGAACTTTCTCATACATTTGAAGAACCGTTTAAAAATTCCAAATGAAAGCCATGATAACTGAAAACTTGTAAAAGCCATGATCCGTCAAAATCGGTAACTGCAGATACAGGTCTTCCATTGATAGACCCCTGGTAAACAGTGAGTCCATATTTGTCTTTCACAGATTCTCATCTATGAAAGGAAGAGAAGCAACAGCTCAAGAAAAAGTGGGACAGACAGCACGCAAGACACCGTAAAATGCAAGACACGCAGATCGCCCCTCCAGGACCCTGCGTGAGAAGGGCCCTTCCTCTTTGGTTGGTCTTCAGTCAAGGCTCAAGCGTCTCGAGGCCGCTATCCTGTATGGTTGGGCCCTATGACCAAAGCCCCGACCAAGAAGCGACCAGAGCTCTACGCTTGCTCTTAACCAAAAGGCCGAGAAGTGACTGCAGATGCGACACTTCAAGAAGAAGAATGATTTTACTTGACCCTGATAACAGGCAGGTAGGAGTGGATTAAAAATATTTTTCCTGCGGTCAAACAATCGGCTTTACACTAGTAATGGTTACCGTAAACCACAAGTGTCTTTAACTGGTGGCGCGTTGTTCTAAATATTTCCCTTTTGTATATTTGAACTAGTATGGGTTGAAAGGTTATGTTTTTTATTCTAAAATTTTTATTTAAACTCAATGTCAAGCAGGTAAACTGTCCATGACTTGGAGAGAAACAGTTGAGCTTGCTCCAACAATTGACAAAGATTACCATCAGTTTACTCATGCATAGAAAATAAGAGAGAAGAAAACCAGTTGTGTTATTTACCTTAATGTTTGAATATTTATTACATGGTTGTAAAATTCTATCATTAGACCGTTTAAAAATAAATAATACAGTCTAAACGTTTTGACGAGAGTTAAAAATTTAACGCATGTACTTGATTGAAATGTCATTTAACAATTATTTTCAATATAAATAATAGTATTATTACTATTATTATCATTATCATTACTGTTGTTATTATAGAGTAGAGGAGAGATGCAATATGATAGGAGATGTGATGTTCTAAAGGTCAATGTTACCACAAGATAGTCGATCGGACAGGGCTGTCCAAGGTACAAACAAATAAATTTGTTGATGTATTTTCCAAAACGATACAGAAAACAATCTTGTAGAGCACCTCATTAAGGGATCTAGTCTAGTAGTCTTGTGATTTCAGAATCGCAAAAAATTTGACATGAGCTGCTTCAGTTAGACACCCGTCGTACCGGCACTTTTCCATAACATCCAGCCTCATAGCTATTATTGCTCTTGAGTAGAAATGCGAGATGCGTCATCCTTAAGAGAACGTCTTCAACTAATTAAAGGCACAGGTTCTGACCGGTAGATTTCTGGTATGGAGAAAAATTTTTACTCCAAACTAGCTTTTCAACAAAAAGGAGAGAATGTAAATGTTATTACAGTTCCAATCACTGATGGTCGAGGCAATGAAATCAGTACCTAGTTTGACAATTGTTATTGTTATCAATATAATCATGAGCAGTATATTGTTTTTGTTAGGTGTAATTATTATTATTATTATTATTAATTCTGCTCCTTATACTATGAAGTCTTACATACACAACAACATATAAAACTGTTTGTGGAGACCCCGTTTTCATCCTGGTTAGGTGAAAACGGACACACTTTTTAAATACACACAACGACCGGATTTAGTATTGGTGATGCCTTTGAAAATGTATATCATTGAGACGACAGTGTGTTTTGAAACGAACATCGTCAATTCGGACAGGTATAAAACTACTCGTTATGGATACCTGAATGGCTATGTAAAAGATTAAAGTAAAAATAAACTTGCCAATGAGCTCTGCCTCTTTGCCCCTGGGGATGGCAGAAACCGAATTTGCTTTGCAGCTACCACGTTCATAGACCAGCTCTTTTGGGATTCGGTAGATCTTCGGATATCAGACCGAAGATCTACCGAATCTAATGAAAGAACGTGTTAGATAGCGTGACATGCTACATCTTTGAGGTCACTCGACCAGAAGGTGATAATAACGATGAAAGATGCCGATCTATTTTGTATTGAACTTTTATCTCTTTTTATCTATTTGAAATGCATGGATAATATCGAAGATCTTTTAAGAAATTTAGACCCAGATTATAAAAGAATTTTTTAACAAAAATTACGTAGACAGCTATTAGATTTTCCTATTATATATATATATATATATATATATATATATATATATATATATATATAATCGACAACCCAAGGATTGGACTTCACCAAAACTACGTTTCTTTGTAAAAACATAAGTTCATTTAATTTGCCCGTCCAGTAATTAAGAGAATACAGTGATAAATTGGAGTAAGTAGAGATTATTTCAACAGTTGATGTTTCGGCTTGGATGGGGCGCCTAGGTACACAACTAGTGCTGTTAGTTGTGGAAATAAATGTTAGACCTATGTCCTATGACCTAAAGATGAGTCAGCTTAGATCCTTTACCCTACCATGCCAGTAAGGTCCATATCAAATCTCAAACCAATTGATTAAATGAAGAGCTCTACCCTCAGTTAAGCAGGAAGCTGCGTAAAATGATATTTGGTAATAAGATACTTTTGTTAGGTGACAAAAATCACCACAAACGTGGCAAAATATCTTTTGTAGTCAAGAAAAATGTGTGCAAAAAATTCTATTTTCATTATATTTATGATATAATTGATTACGGCCATAGCTGTCTATCTATTACACTGTTGAAAAGGACTGTGACCTCTCAAGGTAGGTACAGAGTATTGGCCTGATAGTTCAGTTTCCAGGATTCCCTGACATCTGCTCCTCTTAGATCCAACTTTGGAGGTGCAATACCAGCTTGTTCTTCCATTCTGCATCTAAAGCTGCAGCTCTACCTTATCTACCACAATAATGTGATACATGACTCTTGTCTAAAGTCTTGTCTTATACTTCTGTCGGCTGGTCGGCTAAATTGACCTCTACAGTTTTGAAAGTGTACCCTCTACAGGGTACAGTTTCAAAACTGACCTACATGGCACACCTGCTTTGCCCTTAGTAACTTATCTTACACAGACATTTCTGATTTCGCCATGTCTACCAGTGACTTATCCTTCCACAGTACCCATTTTCTAGTTTCCTTTTCTAGTAAACTAGTACAGTATCTCCCACACTAATCTTATCACCTTCCATGCCATGATTCTTCTTCTGGTATTCCTTGAGCCGTAATAAATACTCCCTCCCTCATATCTTCCGAAAACAACCTAATGTCTTACGTAAATAAATAAAATTCCTGTTAATACTTACCTGATATTCATCACAGTTGTTTGGAACAGACCTTTTTCTTCGAATATAAGCAGGATGAGAGGGTGTCAACATTTATCACTTAGATTCGTCATTCGGCGCACTCAACGTCAAGTAAAACAGTCAGCAATATATCTAATGTGAGCCTAGCTTCCCCAAAAACTTTTCTAAGACATCACTTAACCATTTCAATAAGTCTCTGAAATAAATCACCCCATAATTAGGCCCTTTCTAAATTTTACTTCCATTCAATTCCTTCTTCATTTACGAATCTCATTACAGGTTCACTTTCTTAAAGCTATCTTAAACACTTATCAACACCCTCAAAGGTCAATGCATTATTAGAGAGAAGTAAGGTTGGAGTCCAAAACCTACAGGCAAACTTACTAAAGCATTGAAAAAAGGTTTCAACTAAAAAGTCTTTATCAAGGTCAAGATGTACAGCCGTCATCAGACACCACGTAAACAATGCTCCATACATTTTCTTTTCATTTTTCATCATTCTGCACAAGCATAGGTCCACAAAAGTCGACTCCAGCCTTACTAAATGTGGGTGCAAGATTGATTCTATGCCCTGGCAAAGGTGACGTTTTAGCTCTGTTGTAGGTTGTACTTTCATGCCCCTTGCATAATACACACTTCCAAATTTTTTTCTTCATCACTTAACTCCCTTTGGTTACCCAGTACCTTCAGCAAAGTTCTCCTGAAATTGACCTTAACCCACAATCTTTTATGAAAATTTCTAATAACTAATTTTGTGAATGGATGGTTTCTAGGTAAGAGTATTGGGTACTTGCTCTCTTCATTTAGAATTTGCTCTTGAAACCTCCCCATACAACAAAGTAATCTGCACTTCTCTTCTAATCCTAAATCCTTAATAAGATAGAAAAAATTTGGTTTATCGTAATTCATCATAATTTACAATTTTTCCTTGGTGTACTAATGTGATTTGAATATTCTATTATAGATACATCTAGGATTTGTGTTCATATTAAACGTTTATGTTCATGTTAAATGTCCAAATTACATTTGTGTTCTTATTAAAGGTTGTAAAACTATTGTCTTTGTCGGGTATGCCATATTTTCCATGCTTGTGTATTCTTCCGGTAATATTCAGGTAATATTTAAGTTCATATTAAATGTTTATCTTCATGTTAAATATTCAAATAATGTTTATGTTAATATTTAATGTTTATGTTCATGTTAAATATTCAAATAATGTTTATGTTAATATTTAATGTTTATGTTCATGTTAAATGTTCAAGTAACATTTATGTTCATATTAAATGTTTATGTTCATGTTAAAGGTCCAGGTAACATTTATGTTCATATTAAATGTTTATGTTCATGTTAAATGTTCAAATAGTATTTATGTTCATGTGAAATGTCCAAGTAACATTTATGTCCTTATTTCATGTTTATGTTCATGTTAAATGTTAAAATAATATTTATATTCATCTGAAATGATTATGTTCATGTTAAATGTTCAAATAATATTTCTGTTCATCTTGAATGGCTATGTTCATGTTAAATGTTCA
>RDPX01000271.1:1036735-1047603 GCA_003991215.1 Morbakka virulenta
ATCTGGAGGTAGTTGTGACAAAGGGTAACCTTATTCTCCCACGTCAAAATTCCACAACCTAATGCAGTTTAATGTCAATATCCAGCAATACTATAATAATTTTGTTTTCTTAAACTTCACATGATTTTATTTGTAAATTAACGATCTGGAAAAATTACAATAAAATTGATCTGCTCAATACAGATTGCAACACAACTGAGCTGTCATTGGATGTAGAGGACTGGAAACAAGACAAGAAATATCACAATGAAGCCTAGTTGTGGTACATCCTCTATAGTGATACTGTCCATTTGGGCATATCACCACAGGTAAGAGACGATGTATCAGCTGGTTACCAGATTAATAATTCTGCGTTTGTCCATTCTTTGTTTCTCATAATAATAATAATAATAATAATAATAATAATAATAATAATAATAAGGGCAGGACGGTATTCATCCCCAAGAATCCAGTGAAAGGCAATATGCCATCCAATTTTCTTCCAATAACATGCTTGCTCATGATGTGGAAGCGACAAGATATATGAGCATCTGACTGAACAGGACCTATTACCATGGGAGCAGAAGGGATGCACTAGAGGAGGAAGAGGAAGAAAGGAACAACTGATTATCGATAAGGCCGTGATGAGAGACAGTAAAGCGCGCTTGACCAATTGGGCGATGGAGTTTATCGACTACAAGAAAGCTCAAGATATGGTGCCTCACTCCTGGATTGAAGAATGCCTGGGGATGTACAAAATAGACTCAAAGATAAGAAAGTTCATGACAAATAGTATGCAAACCTGGAGGACAGTTCTAGAATGCAAAGGAGAAGAGCTTGGAGAAGTTAAGATCACTAGAAGTATATTTCAAAGTGACAGTCTCTCGCCACTTCTCTTCGTAATAGCGATGATACTACTGACACCAATACTAAGAAAAGTTCGCAGTGGCTTAAGAGAGGGAGTTTGAAGCGACAGACAGAGAGCTTACTCGTTGCAGCCCAGGGCCAAGCATAGAATACCAACTATAGAAAAGCAAAAATCGAGCATAGCAGAGAGTCAGATTTGTGTAGAATGTGCAAGACCAGGGATGAGACTGTTTCGCATATCATCAGCGAATGCAGCAAACTGGTCCAGGCTGACTACCAGGAAAGGCATGACAAAGTTGCAGGCGCAGTGAATTGGCGCCTCTGTAAGCTGCAATACTTCACACTAAGGCGTAGTACGACCACAAAACAGAGAAGATTGTTGAAAACGAAGAAGTGAAGGTTCTGTGGGGCTTTAATATCTACGTCGATTAGCAAACAGAAGCGAGAAAATCTGACATCATTGTGGTAAGGACGAAACTCAATGAGTTCATCATTACTGACATTGCCGTCCCCGAAGATGTAAGAACGCTGGCAAAGGAAGATGAAAAGATAGAGAAGTACCAAGAGCTGTCCCGAGAGATCTCTAGGCTGTGGAAAGTGAAGACAGCTGTTGTGCCGAGCATCATCGGTGCACTGGCGACAATTACAGAGCAACTGACATCCTTTCTGGCCATACTCGGAGTCGATTTATCTTTTGAAACTATTCAAAAGTCAGCTCTGCTAGGAACAGCACACATCCTGCGAAAGGTACTGGAAAGAAAGGAGTAGAGAACAGACGGAAGTGAAGGTCTGGATACCCCAGGTCTTTGGAAAAGTTCAGGTTCCAGCATCAAAATCGGCTTTGACGTGAAATGGAATACCCACAATAATAATAATAATAATAATAATAATAATAACTGTCCTGTGTATGAAGATAAACTGCATCTGATTGTGGAGAGAGGAATTGGCAGGAGAGTGTTAGATCTATGGAAGGAAAAAAGAATGTTCACTATTAGTGGAAAGAAACTGATGACCAAGATTTGCACAATAAAGCGAAAGAAGTGGTTCAAAGTAGTGGAGATTTAGGAAATCAGAAGATTGATTGATACTGCTGAGAATGATGGAAACGAGGATCTATAGTATATTAGAGTATAGTATAGTATAGTATAGTATAGAAGAGGGCGATGGCCAGATCAACCCACCTACTGGTAAACATGACAGCCTGGGGTAGGTAGCGAAGACCAGACCACTGAAGAGTCTCTCCAGTTGAGTGGTGAGGAGAATGACATATTGACCAGGTTAAAAGAGGTTGTGAACTTAAATTCTGAGCTTGACCCGCCGAATCTACGCTATGTAGATAAGCGAAAAGTTTAAGCTGAGACTAAGAAAGTAGATGGTGTGCTCAAACATGTTCGCACTGAAAACATCACAGTCTAATACGTACTGCAGCTGTAGTAGTCGGGATCTAATACGTACTGCAGCTGTAGTAGTCGGGATCTAATACGTACTGCAGCTGTAGTAGTCGGTGAACGTGTAGGAGCAAATCCATGGGAAAGAAAGAAAGCGCATGAGTCGATGTGGAAAAGGAGGATTGAAGGAGACATCAGGATTCCCAGAAAACACCTTATCAGGATTTGGAGCTGGTATGGTGCCACGTGAGTCAATGCGAAGGAATCGGCCAAATGAGATTTAGAAAGAAAGTATAAGATCAAGTAGAAGGGATTTAGGATTGTAATGAAAGAGATTAAACAAAGGATATCCAGCATGGCAGTGAAAATTAAAAAGTACACTGAGGGTATTGCCTTATATGAACAGAACAGCCTCTTTGACACCAACCAGAGGCAGATTTTCAGGAAACAAGAGGGCGATATCCAGAATGATGTACCTCCCAATCCCAATAAAGCTACCCAATTCTCTCATACAATCTACTCTTCGGGAGTTACTCAAAACAATCAGGAAGTGTCAATATGAAGAGGGGTATCTTCCAGGGACCTATTTCAAGTTTTATCTTAGGAGGTTTTATTGAAAAGTTATTTTTTCTTGTAATTCGAACGTGCGTGTTAACTTCAAAGTAGTTGCTGAACGGGATACACACGTTTCCATTAATACATTTACGGACAGTGCTGAAGGCTTGCTTCTTCATTCTTCCATACGTTGACGTCACTCGTTTTAATGAATTTTTGTTAATTATCAGCTTAGATGCACAATAGTCGATTGAGGCTAGGTTTGCCTTCTGTGTATTGGTGAGTCGTATCTTCACGGTGCAGCAGCGTGTTATAATTCGGACGATCATAGAGCTAAAAATCTTTTCGGCCGCGGTCTAATTTTTGCGAGGAGTCGTAATCGCCCACTAGCTTTTCGTAATCTCTTTTCAAAATCTCCTTGAAGATTCATTGTAGCATCAAGGGTATTTCCAAGGTATTCGTTGTTGTTCGGTTGATGGAAACGTTTTTAAATACGATCTCTAGCGGTTTCTCCGTTTTTAAAATTCTTTTAGCTGTCCCAAATAACATCACTTCTGTTTTCCCCCTTTTTAAATTTATGACAAACTCAGACTCACCGAGGTAGGTCGAAATCTTTTCGAGTTCTTCATTTAGTGTATCTTCTTTGGGTTGGATGTTACGATTTGCAAAATATACGACAATATCGTCTGTATACATCAGAATTCTCGACGATTTAAGGACATAAGCAAATTCATTAAAGTATATCATAAACAGCAAAGGACCGAGGATGGATCCCTGGGGAACTCCGGAAAACATACGTATTTATATAATTATTATTATTTTGTATTTATTTTAATCAATAAGCTTTTCCCAGTATTTCATTATCAGAAAAGTCAGTGCTTTAAAGGATATCCGGTAAAACATACATCTGATTTCCTTTTTCAGGAATTTAAAAAATAATTCCGTGGAACGACCCTGATCACACTTAAGTAATTGAGTTGCAAAAATTCTAAAAAAGATACCCATTCTACATTCTAAAAATAATTCTCTTTTAAATAGGTAACAAAATTCTCCTTTGTTTCCTTTCCTGTAGAATTTTTCTCATCTGCTACCTATTACGGTTTATTCCAATTCATTATATATATTTTCATTAACAAAATGATTATTATTGTTTTTTCATAACGGTCCTTTCTGCCACTATATTCTCACATTCACGTTTGGGAACCCAAGGAAGTTTCTTGTCGACAGTATTATCCATTCCCTATTTTATCATTTCTTTTGTATTTTTGTTGAGTTTCTTATACAAAGTCAACTTTATCATCTTTTTCTTAACCTTTTTATTATCTAAAATTTAAGAAAAGATATTTCTAGATTTTACCTACTTTTCTTCTGCACACTCAGTACACTTATCACATATTTCATATTTCTTAAATCCTTCAAATAAATCAATAACAATCTTTTCAGGAATACTAACATTGTTAAATTCCCACTCTCTCATAATACTCTTACTTGTACTTTTGGGAAGCCAAGGAAGTTTCTTGTCGACAGTATCATCCATTCCCAATTTTATCATTTGTTTTGTATTTTTGTTGAGTTTCTTGTACAAAGTCAACTTTATCATCTTTTTCTTAACCTTTTTATTATCTAAAATTTAAGAAAAGATATTTCTAGATTTTACTTACTTTTCTTCTGCACACTCAGTACACTTTTCACATATTTCACTTTTCTTAAATCCTTCAAATATATCAATCACAATCTTTTCTGGAATACTAACATTGTTAACTCGGCACTCTCTCATAATACTCTTACTTGTACTTTTGGGTAGCCAAGGAAGTTTCTTGTCGACAGTATCATCTATTCCCAATTTTATCATTTGTTTTGTATTTTTGTTGAGTTTCTTGTACAAAGTCAACTTTATCATCTTTTTCTTAACCTTTTTATTATCTAAAATTTAAGAAAAGATATTTCTAGATTTTACTTACTTTTCTTCTGCACACTCAGTACACTTATCACATATTTCACTTTTCTTAAATCCTTCAAATATATCAATCACAATCTTTTCTGGAATACTAACATTGTTAACTCGGCACTCTCTCATAATACTCTTACTTGTACTTTTGGGTAGCCAAGGAAGTTTCTTGTCGACAGTATCATCTATTCCCAATTTTATCATTTGTTTTGTATTTTTGTTGAGTTTCTTGTACAAAGTCAACTTTATCATCTTTTTCTTAACCTTTTTATTATCTAAAATTTAAGAAAAGATATTTCTAGATTTTACTTACTTTTCTTCTGCACACTCAGTACACTTATCACATATTTCACTTTTCTTAAATCCTTCAAATATATCAATCACAATCTTTTCTGGAATACTAACATTGTTAACTCGGCACTCTCTCATAATACTCTTACTTGTACTTTTGGGTAGCCAAGGAAGTTTCTTGTCGACAGTATCATCTATTCCCAATTTTATCATTTGTTTTGTATTTTTGTTGAGTTTCTTGTACAAAGTCAACTTTATCATCTTTTTCTTAACCTTTTTATTATCTAAAATTTAAGAAAAGATATTTCTAGATTTTACTTACTTTTCTTCTGCACACTCAGTACACTTATCACATATTTCACTTTTCTTAAATCCTTCAAATATATCAATCACAATCTTTTCTGGAATACTAACATTGTTAACTCGGCACTCTCTCATAATACTCTTACTTGTACTTTTGGGTAGCCAAGGAAGTTTCTTGTCGACAGTATCATCTATTCCCAATTTTATCATTTGTTTTGTATTTTTGTTGAGTTTCTTGTACAAAGTCAACTTTATCATCTTTTTCTTAACCTTTTTATTATCTAAAATTTAAGAAAAGATATTTCTAGATTTTACTTACTTTTCTTCTGCACACTCAGTACACTTATCACATATTTCACTTTTCTTAAATCCTTCAAATATATCAATCACAATCTTTTCTGGAATACTAACATTGTTAACTCGGCACTCTCTCATAATACTCTTACTTGTACTTTTGGGTAGCCAAGGAAGTTTCTTGTCGACAGTATCATCTATTCCCAATTTTATCATTTGTTTTGTATTTTTGTTGAGTTTCTTGTACAAAGTCAACTTTATCATCTTTTTCTTAACCTTTTTATTATCTAAAATTTAAGAAAAGATATTTCTAGATTTTACTTACTTTTCTTCTGCACACTCAGTACACTTATCACATATTTCACTTTTCTTAAATCCTTCAAATATATCAATCACAATCTTTTCAGGAATACTAACATTGTTACCTCGGCACTCTCTCATAATACTATTACTTGTACTTTTGGGTAGCCAAGGGAGCTTTTGTGGCCCGTGACAACCATTCGCCATTTTATCATTCCTTTTGTATTTTTATTGAGTTTCTTAAAGAATTCAAATTCAACTAAATCGACTTTTTTTTAAGCTTATTATTATGTAAAATTCAGGGGAAGATATTTCAAAATTTTGATCATTTATCACATATTTCATTTTTCTAAAAGCCTTTAAAAGATCAATAACAATCTTTTCTGGAATACCAACATTGATAACTTGCCACTCTTCCATGATACTCTCATTGTCAGTTTTGGGATCCCAAGAGAGCTTTTGTGTACCTCAACTTCCATTCCCTGTTTTATCATTCCTTTTGTATTTTCTTAACCTTTCTATTACCTGATGGCTCATTTTGAGAGAAAACGTTTTTTAAAATACATAAGCAAATTGTTCGACTCCATAGATATAACATGACGTGTTTAAAGAACAGAGATTTAAATGAAGTAAACCTCTACAAACCTAAACAATTAATAATTGGTAGGTCGTGTATGACATTTTCATTGCACATGTTTTGTCCCAGCTCTAAATCTTGTGGCTCTAATTTTGAATGAAAATGTAGTCCCAAAGCAGCTCATCATCAAACTAAAACTTGAAGTTATGATTAATGAGGCATTGAGAATTAAAATTAGGTTGATAAATCAATAGTCTTTTTGTGTCCTTTGTGAGTTTACAATATATATAAGGCAAGGAAGAAACCTTGATGTAGAAAAGGCTAGGAAGCAGAACACACTGATTGGAAAAAACTTTCATCAATATGGGTGAGTACATGCATATATATAAATATATATAGATGTTTACGCATATATAAGTTTGCACAGGTAAATGAATGAATATAGATATATGAATAAGTAATTATTTAAATGTACGATGATTAGCACAAATTAGTAAAGAAAAATGCTTGTATGAATGTGAAGTGGGTACAAATCAAGGCGAATTGTAAAGTAATTCAATTCACGCTGATGATAAGTTTGCATACAGTCTTACCCCATGGCAAAGGGTTCTCGTTTTTCATTGGAATTTGAAATATTTGTATATCTGTATATTGTATGCTATACAACGTTGAACAGTACAGTACAGTATTTGGGTGTAGACTATTCCTGAGATTACAAGAACGTTTTTCATATTCTAATCAGGTTGGGTCCTTCACAGGTCAGGTCCTTCACAGACTAACTGGAAGAGTCCCTCTACCCTAGGATATATCCAGTCAAGTCCAAATCATTATAATCTGTTCTGTAATACGTATTATTCTACACGATACGTTCCAACATACTCGTACTCATATTTAACCAGGTTCTTTTCTTTTTCACAGGTTTGATTCAAGTGGTTAGCTTTCTTTCGTTCTTGTACGTCGTGAACGGTAAGTAAGAGCTTTATTGTTAACAATAACGTGTTTTCAATGGTATTCACATTCCTACCCGTTTTACAATTCGTTAAAATGTTTCGACTACGTTGGGAACACACATGGTACATAAATTGCACATGATTTAATAGGTAATAGGTAGAAAATTCATGCTTCGACACAGAACAGAATATTACATGAGTGCTTTACTTTTGTTTGGGCGTACGCCAGTGGATAAAATTGTGCCTGAAAGTGGACTGTTCTCACCTTAGTTTGGGAATATGGACTGTTGTTTGTTCGAGTGTATTTAAGCCAGAGAAGAAAGATCAGTTTCTGCCTGTCTGTGAAGTTTGGTGGACAAATACTTTCAAGTTTATTCCGCAATATGGACTGTATGGGTGTATGAATGGAAAAGTTAATTGTGCAAACTATGGACTGTTTTTTAGCGTATTTAAGCCAGTGAATAAGATTGATTTCTGCCTGAAAAAGTCTAGTCAACTTAATTCTGCAATAGGCACTGTTGTTTGCTTGCGTGTATTTCGGCCAGTGAATAAGATTGATTTTCCGCAGTCAAGTCTTCTGCTCTATTTGAAAGTTTCAATTCAGCAATAACTACGTATCAAGAAAATGACGATGCTTATGCTTATTTTTTCCACTAGAGCTTCGCTTTAAGAGAATTTAATTATTTCATATTCATTTTTACACTACACAATTCTATTTTAGCTAAATTCATTCGCATTCATGAGCACAAACCTGCTGTTACCATTAGCTGTGGAAGTAAAGCAATATGGATTGCTCGTGCTAGTTATGGTAAAGTTATAAACGATAACAAAAGATGTCATTCTCCCATTTCCACAACCGAAGTAAAGGCCCGTTGTACATTGAAACACAAGTGTACTATCAAAGCAGCTAATAGTATATTTGGAGATCCATGTCCTGGAAATGTCAAAAGACTAAATATAATATACTACTGTTTCAGGTAAGATACTAAATTATGATATATTTATTGATTACATTGGTTTTATCATCTAAAATTATCTAGCCATTTAATGCATCCAATTATTTTATTTTGCCTTGTCAGTCAAATTATCAAATATTCATACTACCAAAGCAATACTCCTGGTAAACATATACAATGACAATTTGTTTATTTGTATCCTTTGTTTCTTGTTTATTCTTTTTTAGACCAAAAATTCGATTACCAATGGAGAAAGCGATCTGCGAACGGCGCAGAAAACAGCTAAAATGTCCAATGGGGTATCGCATTCACATCATTTATGCATTTTATGGACGTCTTGNATAATCTGTTCTGTAATACGTATTATTCTACACGATACGTTCCAACATACTCGTACTCATATTTAACCAGGTTCTTTTCTTTTTCACAGGTTTGATTCAAGTGGTTAGCTTTCTTTCGTTCTTGTACGTCGTGAACGGTAAGTAAGAGCTTTATTGTTAACAATAACGTGTTTTCAATGGTATTCACATTCCTACCCGTTTTACAATTCGTTAAAATGTTTCGACTACGTTGGGAACACACATGGTACATAAATTGCACATGATTTAATAGGTAATAGGTAGAAAATTCATGCTTCGACACAGAACAGAATATTACATGAGTGCTTTACTTTTGTTTGGGCGTACGCCAGTGGATAAAATTGTGCCTGAAAGTGGACTGTTCTCACCTTAGTTTGGGAATATGGACTGTTGTTTGTTCGAGTGTATTTAAGCCAGAGAAGAAAGATCAGTTTCTGCCTGTCTGTGAAGTTTGGTGGACAAATACTTTCAAGTTTATTCCGCAATATGGACTGTATGGGTGTATGAATGGAAAAGTTAATTGTGCAAACTATGGACTGTTTTTTAGCGTATTTAAGCCAGTGAATAAGATTGATTTCTGCCTGAAAAAGTCTAGTCAACTTAATTCTGCAATAGGCACTGTTGTTTGCTTGCGTGTATTTCGGCCAGTGAATAAGATTGATTTTCCGCAGTCAAGTCTTCTGCTCTATTTGAAAGTTTCAATTCAGCAATAACTACGTATCAAGAAAATGACGATGCTTATGCTTATTTTTTCCACTAGAGCTTCGCTTTAAGAGAATTTAATTATTTCATATTCATTTTTACACTACACAATTCTATTTTAGCTAAATTCATTCGCATTCATGAGCACAAACCTGCTGTTACCATTAGCTGTGGAAGTAAAGCAATATGGATTGCTCGTGCTAGTTATGGTAAAGTTATAAACGATAACAAAAGATGTCATTCTCCCATTTCCACAACCGAAGTAAAGGCCCGTTGTACATTGAAACACAAGTGTACTATCAAAGCAGCTAATAGTATATTTGGAGATCCATGTCCTGGAAATGTCAAAAGACTAAATATAATATACTACTGTTTCAGGTAAGATACTAAATTATGATATATTTATTGATTACATTGGTTTTATCATCTAAAATTATCTAGCCATTTAATGCATCCAATTATTTTATTTTGCCTTGTCAGTCAAATTATCAAATATTCATACTACCAAAGCAATACTCCTGGTAAACATATACAATGACAATTTGTTTATTTGTATCCTTTGTTTCTTGTTTATTCTTTTTTAGACCAAAAATTCGATTACCAATGGAGAAAGCGATCTGCGAACGGCGCAGAAAACAGCTAAAATGTCCAATGGGGTATCGCATTCACATCATTTATGCATTTTATGGACGTCTTGATAAATCAACATGTTTCATTGCAGCAATGGCCAACATTAACTGTGCAGCACATGGAGTGAAAAGAAAAGTAAGACGAACTTGCCATGGAAGAAGAATATGTACAGTAACAGCTAACAACAAGTTATATGGCGATCCATGTCCTGGCACTTACAAGTATCTACATGTATCTTACAAATGCAAGAAGGTACCAAGGGTTTGTGGCACCAGGTAGGATTGCATTTTTTTATTGATGTTTTATATGTTTTGCTCAGTCGGTATATTTCCTTCTTTTTCTGAAATGAAATGTGCTTTCAAATGTGTTTCATTGTAATGAATTATTCCAAAAATAGCATAGCTACCATATCAAAAATTACCAAATATTTTAGTTCTCATTTTCTCCCTACAAATTCAGTATACTCATCACCTTATTTTAATTTTGATTTTGTTAATAGGCCGAAGTACGTTTACAAAGTTTACAAAAGAAAAGATGTAGTTATCCCTCTCAACAAATACAAAAAGATATCCTGTCCATATGGTGGAAGGATCTTGGTATATCATGTCACCTTTTGCCAACCTCGTTTAAGCAACACTATCAAAGTGGGACTCAGATGTCACTTGTGGAAAAGATGCTACATTCAAGCGTCGACAAATATCTACAGTGTAAATCTAAAACGCTGTCCAAGAGCAAGATTCATGAGGGTAAAATACGGCTGTTTGTATAT
>RDPX01000271.1:1102424-1119680 GCA_003991215.1 Morbakka virulenta
GTGCCTTTTGGAATGTCCGTTAGATTGGAAAGAATACTGAATCACGCCTTTTGGAGTGTCCGTTAATTGGAAAGAATACTGAATCACGCCTTTTGGAGTGTCCGTTAATTGGAAAGAATACTGAATTACGCCTTTTGGAGTGTCCGTTAATTGGAAAGAATACTGAATCACGCCTTTTGGAGTGTCCGTTAATTGGAAAGAACACTGAATTATTAATGTATATAAAAGGACGTTGCAATCAGTTAGGTATGTTGTTATATAAGTTCCCTAATTTGGCAACCCTTTGACGACATTTCACAGGAAAAAGTTTTTTAAAACTTTTCTTGTCGTCTACATTTCAAAGGATACAAACAGAGTCAATGAAGATAAAAAAGGGCAGTTATGATACGGAAAGCTTATGGGTTCAAACAAATACCCAGATAAAATTGTCTTACAGGTACGAAATCCGCATTTAATACATACCACTAATATTCGCATGGAAAGGAGATGTAAAACTATTGGCTATATACTTACTTTTAACATCGCTTTCTCCTTTTTTTTTGCTTTGCTGAAATATTGCGACTCCAAATCTGTGATTTCTGTCGGTAAATGGGTTTACATTAACTGTTACACGACGGCAAATTTTTTAATTACTGAGAACAATAAACGGCAAAAGCCACTGTATGTATAAGACAGTAAAAAAAATACAGGAAAACTAGATAGGTAAACCAGGATATACAAGATGATTTTAGATATAAAAACATTCAAATTGTAAGATTCAGAAAACCACTCAAACGCCAAAAATTTTCACGCTCTAGCTGACTGAAGAAAAAACCCCGAACACCTTCACAGAAAGACTTATTGCAATTTTGTATTTATTGCAATGAAGTACAAAAACTGCATCCGCTAAACAACAACAGGCTAAGGAATAGAGTCCCTTTATCGAAACGGATGTACTTATTAGCTTCTAATACAAATGATACATCGTGGGCTATTACAACTTCAACGGCAGAACTCGAACTATCGACTTTGTCAGCATATTTCTGAACCTTCAGCAAACCCTCCACCCCCCGGTCATGATCTCAAGCGGCGGGATTGGGTGCTGTTAAACCGAATCCGTTCTGGATGTGGTCATTATACTTGCTTTATGCATCGAATCGGTCTAAGCGAGAATCCCAATTGTATATGTAGGAGAATTCAGACTCATCAACATGATTTTACATGCCAAAGGATTTGTATCCGAGGTGACATAAAAAGTGTTCCCGACTTTCCAATGTGGCTTAGGGACATATATGTAAAAACTGCATAACGACGAAGATTTTGAGACAAACGTGACATACAAGATGCAACAAACTATGTTGATACTTGCGAGTAAAGGTCATCAAAATTTTTCCCATAACACCTAAAGTAAAAACTAAGACAGACCACATTTCGTCGCTAATCAAGAAGTCAAACAAAGAAATTCAAACTTGGTCCGCTGTTCTGTGCTTTAATTTAGTTCTGAAACCATTGCCATTGTCGAGGTAACGTAAACAATTACAAACCTGTAACCTGTATATACTCAGTTTATTGCTGTGCAAACCAATTTTGTTGCTGGGTAATAAGAAAATCATTGCAACTCAGCTTTAAAAACAATCAGTTACCTGAAGCCCCTTTTACAACACGTCGGCACCACACGGGTATGACACGAAACCTGGATGATATGACACCAGCTTAAATTCTTGTGATTTTCGACCACCCGTTAGCACGATTTAAGTACCACAGCAGCATGAACAGTGTTAAAACCCAAGTCAGTAACCACATCGGCACAATTCTACTATTACCAAGTAGTAACACAAAAATACCAGGATACTGCTCCTTGAAATAAGACTAGTATGTCTATTCTTCTCCGTTTAAGAATTAAAAGCAAGAATAAACGGGACGAGAAAAGCGGCACCAGATAGCTCTTTTTAAATCAAACTACATACCTTTGCTTTTCTCCTTTCCACTTCTTCTATTTATTTTGTCTAAGAACTGCTTTGATCCCTTGTATTTAAATCCTAAAAAATTGAAGAATATTATCAACTGTGCAAAATTTAGCTGGTAGAAAGCATAATATTTTCCACGTTACTGTTCAGATGCTTCTCAAGTACTTAACTGTCAATAACAACAAGATCAGACAAAAATACATAAAATAAAATGCAAAGACAAAAAGATTCCAAAATAATAGAAGTCAACTTAGAACCTCAGTGATTACAGCAACAACGAAGTCAAAACGAGTGAGAAATAGTATTTAATCTGTTGTAATTGTATTTACTTGTCAAGAAATATTATTTGGAAAATAAATCAGTTATATTCAGAATATCTACAAAAATGAACTACTGCTTTTAACAGTCCTTCAGCGAACATAACATTCATCGAACTCAAAAATCGCATGAAAAAATCACATCATTTGTATCATCGCGCATACACGCTGAGATATTCTATTCGTGATGGTGATGTTGAAAATATCAATGGCAGCGCGTTACTTTCCGTGGTTGGTTTGTGTGCACATCTGGGCATCAAAAATGAACATTTCTGTCCACAAATGAGAGGCGATAACTGGAAAATGCCATCTTAAGCCTTTGGTAGATAAAAGGGTTGTTGAGGTAAGTGTAGTATACTTTGCTATGCCTGTCACCCATACCTATAGGTACAACATCAACTAATAATATATCATTGGAAATTTCTACCATGTCTAAGCAACAGATATTGCATTAGCGTAAAACCACAACTGGCAGTCTAGAAAAATATTTTTCTGCCGCTGTGTCTGAACACGACGGAAGTATGCTTTTTTATTCAACCGACCAGCCACTTGCTGTATTATTTTATCGATCTCAATTAGTACCCTTAATAACCAATGAAAATAATAAGACAATCACAATTAAATGTGGCGGATAACTGACAAAAGTTTTGCTCTGAGCAGTTTTAAGCTACACGGGTCTTACAAGTTGTCTGAATTAATTTACTGGCTTTACAGCCGAATTTATTTTTTACTTGAGCACATCCGAAACCGGCAAACAGCCATCATCGCTTTTAGTGTTAGCAACAACAATAGGTCAAAGGAGATTGAGTAAAGTTTTGATGGAAAAAAACCTTGGCGTAGGGGATATTCATACGTGCAATAATCGAGTCAACTTTCCTCTTTTTACTTCATGAGTGTTCAGCATCACATTTTATTAACAAGTCAGCAACTCAAAGTTGAGAACACTACCGAAACTGAATTTAAAGTTCTCAAAGTTTAAGCAATTTTTATTCGAAAAGAAGGCTAAAATGTATACAACAATACAAAATAATACAAATACACGTTTCGTCATTCAGTGCGCACGGGTCGATTTTTAAGACTCGGTAATGTTGCCCGAGGGCCTGCAGGTTTCAATGTAAACTTGACACATACAAGAAGCAAAAAAAAGCAGATTCTATTTATGTAAAGAATACCACCGAGCCTTAAAGCGCATGCGTGAGTGGAAGAGGAAACGCTGGAAGTCAGATTAGTAAGCACGCTCATTTATGGTGCGCAACAAATCAAAGATATTTTAGTGTTTCAACCCGTCACCCTGTCATTAAAACACTGAGCTTCAACAAATTTTCAGCTGTACTGTACAGTCGTGTAGCTCTTCATCATATGCATAACCCGCAGTCTAAAGAGTTCACCAGCCTATATTAACCCCATTCCGCCCCATTCTTAAGAGGGGAAAACACGACCCCCCCCCCCAAAAAAAAAAGCCTACCGGTTATTCTTACACATAAAGCAATGAAAAGCACTGAATATATAAAAAAGCACATTACTTTTCGACAAGGTTTATTAGCTTATGAGGTTAGTCATGGAATTTGTTAAAAAGTTTTCTTCAATGCGACATTACCACACAAACTGCTTGGAGGAAGCGAAATGGCTTCTGTTCAAATGGATTAAAATACAATTTCTTAACCTTCAGTTATGGTTTTATGTAACAAAGATAGTAGCAACTGACATTCTTTTGTTTTGCCAATCCAGTCACTACAAAGAGAGTAGTAACAGGAATAGACTCGAAGGTATTAATATCTTTAAAGAGTTTATTAGTCTGTTAGTGTTATTAAGGTTCACCGAAAGGATTATGTTAGTATCAGTACATGTTTTACAAATACGGGCACATTCATACAAGCAAGTACACTTCACGTACGAATACATGCCAAAAAAACATGTTTTTACAAATGAATGTACGTTTACAAAAGCACTAAAAACACTGAAACTTATACAAATACGGGCACATACTAACAAGCAGAAATACTTCACGTACGAATACATGCCAAAAAAACATGTTTTTACAAATGAATGTACGTTTACAAAAGGCAAAGTATTTTTTGGAACATTATTACCCAATGGCGGAGACTTCAAAATTTACTGGTAGAACGAGAATTTTTGTTACAACGCCCTTTATAAGAAAGCACACCCCATTTATGTATATTCCATACAGTGATTATATTATTAATAAACTGTTGAATTTTGATTGTATAATTATCTTAACATTTGCGTTGCATCATAATCTATTGGAGTCACCGAGCTATGGCTAGATGTGTCCATCACTGCACGGCCTTTTTTCAAAGCACAAGTTTTCAGGATTACATACCATTCTTCAAATTTACATCCGTATTCCGAAAACACACCTCTGTTTACAAACAAACACAGATTTATAAAAAAACGCAAATACTTATTGAATATTTAGCCAATTGAGAAACACTCCTCTTCTTCATAAGTACTGACATTGAAAAACATGATTTTTTTCACAAGTGATCCTTTTCACTAGCACAGACACATACTCATTAACATATTTTCAAACGAATTATTGCTAGCATACACGTTTTTGCAAAGGTGCACGTATTTTCAAAAACATTTAATATTGAAGGCGGGGATTTGGAATTATAAAAATGTAAACAATTTGTTTGCAGTTCACTGGAAAGTGAAAGATATAGTTCCAAAATGATCTAGTTAATAGCGTTGTGCCGATAGGTCAGGTGACGAAACATGTCTCCATAACAAAGAGAGACACTGGTCCGACTTCAGTTGGATCCACACATTTTACCTTTTCTACAAACAAATATATACTTTTACAAACAAATATATNTCACTAGCACAGACACATACTCATTAACATATTTTCAAACGAATTATTGCTAGCATACACGTTTTTGCAAAGGTGCACGTATTTTCAAAAACATTTAATATTGAAGGCGGGGATTTGGAATTATAAAAATGTAAACAATTTGTTTGCAGTTCACTGGAAAGTGAAAGATATAGTTCCAAAATGATCTAGTTAATAGCGTTGTGCCGATAGGTCAGGTGACGAAACATGTCTCCATAACAAAGAGAGACACTGGTCCGACTTCAGTTGGATCCACACATTTTACCTTTTCTACAAACAAATATATACTTTTACAAACAAATATATACTTTTACAAACAAATATTTTTACAAACAAGCATGGGTTTAGAAAAAATATGCGCTTCTTTTAAATTTCACACACGTTTTAATGAACACATACTAATTATCGAAATAACACATCCAGTTTAAAATCCGGCTTTAAAAGATCCCTACCCCTTTTGGCCATTTTCTTTCTCGTCTTCTTGGAGCCATTTTTCCTTTCTCCTTTTTTGTTTTTAGAACCTCTTTTGGTCTCTCTGGGGCCATTTTTCTTTTTGCCTCCCTTTTTACGGTTAAGCGTTTTTCTTCCCCCCTCCTTGTCTGTTTTAACATGTTTATTCTTCGCGGTCTTTTTAAGTTTGATAAACACCTTATATTTCTTCTTCATGACACCAGACCTTTTTTTTCCTGGAAAGTCAAATGAGGTTGAAAATTCCACTTGTCCAAAATATTAAAAATATTGAGGGATAAAAGATAAATTGCAAATGATCAATAATTAAGGAAACTAATATATATATACATACCTGCATGCATACATACATAAATACAGAATACAGACATACATACACACATACATACATACCTGCATGCACAGATACATACATAAATACAGAATACAGACATACATACACACATACATATCTGTATGCATGCATACATACATAAATACATACAAACAAATGTATGTACACACATACCTACCTAGAAAAATACATACATACATAAATACATATATACATACATAAATACAGAATACAGACATACAAACATTCATACGTACGTACATACATACATACCTATGTACCTACCTACATACATTCATACATATATACATATATAGATATAGATACACATATATACATATATATGTGTACATATATGTTCTTATATATATATATATATGAAAACGCAATATGCAAAGAATAACCAATAAACTTTGGAAAGGGGACAAAAATAATTATTTCGTGAAATTTTGTAAATGTAGCATTTTTTTCTCAAACATCTTACCATAAAAATTTGTTTAAGAACCGATGCTTAAACAAAAATATACAAACAGACATTTTTAACTCATTAAATCATGATTTACAATTATGTAATTAAAAATTTCAGGGATTGCATACAATTAATACAACATCCAATATATCATTCAATAACAGAATAGCATTTAAATGGACTTCATCCACCTGTGCACACAACAATGAACTTATCCGTAGTAACAGGCCAAATGAGAGCAAAAAACATCATACATACAATATTGATTAGAACAGTCATATCAATGAGAATTGCCATAATTTTTTTTATGCTGTAAGTAAACAGTGATATTTTGAGAAGCAATCAGGTACTACAATGGCTCCACAGCACCTAAAAAAGATTCCTTTGTAACAAAAGCCTGTGGTAATCTTACTGGACTTAAATGATACTCACTCAATCCTTCTGCAGCTAAAAAGCCAATAAACAAGAATAAAAGAATGATGTCTCACAAGCCATACTATATATTTAGAATTAATATATACATCCTTTGACCATCACCAAAATACTTTTCCTTTTTTCTTTTTCAAAGCAAAATCTTAACATTTTCCTGTTTGATGAACTAAGTTGTCAAAAAAATTACCAGTTGGGAAGTTCTACAGCCAACAAGAAAACTGTTAGTGCCATGTAGAATCCTTAATCAAATTAAAACCACATTAAAACTATTTATTGTTCACAATTTATTTTCTTTTATTATTATTCTTTCTTCATTCACTTTTTGTGCTCCTTCACAATAATTCTGCTGGCAAGTAACAAGACAAGCCACAAGTACTGTTTCAATAGTCATCTTTAGGTTCATGCTATATACTGTCATACCACCCTTCAGCTGGTGCTTCCACCTTCTTGTGAACCACTGTAAATAGCATTTTGTCTACAAAGTGAAAGTGATAAAAAGTGAACATATATGAATGAGGTTTCTAAATAGAATGTACCCAAGGTAATCAAGCTGCCTTTTCTTTGTGGATATTAATAGAGTACATTCTACCCATGCCATGGCTAGAACTCAACCAGTGGAAAGCTTTATGGTCCATGAAAAATTTTATTATCCAGTGCAGGTGCCACATCTTTAAAAAGTTGATACAGGTTTCCTGTTTTGCTATTTGGGTCCATGTTTCTGAAGTAAACATCACATAGTAAAGATACAGCAATGTGAAAATGAACTGAGAACAATCCCAGCAACCAATTGGTGAGAGCCCCTGTTTATACATAATAAATTATAATTCCAAACTAAACAAATCCTATTATCAACATAATATTAACATGCAATTATAACAAAGCTTATTACCATCTGCTTTTCCTCTTGGTTCTGATACTTCCTTTCTACTTTCAGTTACTTTTTTTGTTGGCTTAATACCAGTGACTTTACTTGCAGTAGTTAAATTTTGTGGACCTAGAAATGGGCAATAAATAACAAGTGATCTGAAAACTAAGTAATAATTGATCTGATACTTTAAATGATACCAAACACCAGTTTTTTGTAAAATTTCTGTTTTACAATGAAAGCCTTATTTTTCCCCCCATGGGGTCAGCTAACAAAAGAAGAAGGGGTTAGAAAATAGTGAGGCATTTAAATTTTCTCGGCAAAAATGTTTTGTTGGCCTTTTGTAACAAAGTTTATTGACATTTTTGTTTCCTTTCCTTGCATCTAAGGGTATATCATGGTAGGGAAGCATGATTTTACAGTAGCCTACTTTTATGTACTCTGTGGTGTTCTTTCCCCACATCTCTCCAACATCTATTCAGAACAAATAATAAGAAATACACTGGATGGTTTTGTTGGTAGCGTCAAGGTTGGTGGTAGAATTATTACTAATCTAAGATAGGCAGATGATATTGTTTTAATAGCCAGTAGCATGGATGAATTACAGAACTTAGTTAATAAAGTAAATGAGTCAAGTTTGCAGTTTGGATTTGCATAGAATTCGAGCAAAACAAAAGTTAAGAAAGTAGCTGAGAACAACCAGAATGAGAATAATAATGAAATAATTGAAAATGTAAGTTTGTGTATCTCGGAACACTTATCACCAACAATTGTGATGACACAAGAGAAATCCACCAAAGATTATGTGGAGCAAAAAGTGCAATGGTCTCATTAACAAATATATGGAAAGACAAAAGTATCACTATTACTACAAAGAAAAGACTGCTACATAAATAAATTTTTAGCGTAGCCAGTTATGGCTCAGAATGTTGGGTATTGAAAAATATACACAAGAAGATTGAAGCATTTGAATTATGGTGCTATCGTCGTCTAATGTGCATCAATTGGACTGAAAAGAAAACTAATGAATGGATACTAGAAAAGGTGGATGCAAATGAGAGGCCATTAACCAATATAAATTATAGAAAAATGGCTTTTATTGGACACATACTAAGGGGAAATGACATAACCAGTGATTTATTATTTGGAATGGTTTATGGCATGAGAGGGAGAGGAAGACCAAAAGTTAGATATAGTGACAACATTAAAGAGATTTCTGGTGGAAGAAGTATGTTGTACAGAATGGCACAGGATAGAAGTAAATGGAGAGCCACTACAGTTTAGTTTGAACTTCCGATTCGATGATGAAGATGAAGGTGTCATAAACAGGATCCAATGGAAGAACAGGATTTGTATGTATGTTTACAAGCAAATACTATATTTCTGAATTGGCTATCCTGTATATAATATTCATCATCAGCAGCAGCAGCATTGCAAAAGGAGGCAAGGTTAGAAAATAGTGAGGGGGTTGAACTTTCTGGACAAAGTATTGCTGTGGCAAACTACTGCTGTCAACAAATTAAAACTTGTAAGTCACAATTACATGGAATGCAGCATTAAAAAAGGGTTTCAGGAGGTAAAAAAATGAATAACAAAAAGAACACAATTTAACATAAAGAAACAAATACAAAATAAAATAACATCACCAACATATAAAAACTACAAATGCTATTAAGGTAAGACTTGAAATGTGATACGAGCAGAGTTCAAGTGTTTTGAACCTGACAAGCACCCTAAGACATGCATAAAGTCTATTATATATATATAATAGACCAGATTCTCTTTTGGCTTCAACATGTCCAGTTTTCTGGACACTGTGCACTTGCCTCAGATGAACTTGTGTCATCGTTCCTCTTATGGAGGCACCCATCATCGCTCAAGCAGTCTTGGAAAATATATATAATTATAAAGAGTACATGGTAATTAGAACTTCAGATGTCCTACCTGCAACAGTCAGAATCAGAGCCAGGAGGAGAAAGATAATTACAACATCCAGATAGATGGAGGGGTTGTCATAGAGGCGAAGGAGTTGAATGAACTGTAAGGATGAGAGCCTCTGCTGCATGGCAGAAGTAGAGAGAGATTGCCAGCCTTCTAGTGAACAAGAGCCAACCATTGAAAAACAGAGGACAAATTTTTGATGCATGCATTAGGTTGGTGTTATTGTATGGCTTGGAGGGCTGGCCAATGATAGATAGATTGAAGAGAATGCTGACAAGCTGTGACTGAAGAATGCTCTGGTACATGGCAGGAGTAACTTGGCAAGACAGTATCAGTAGTGAAGAGGTGGCAAACAGATGTGTAGTAGAACCATTGGAAACAATGCTGAGAAGAAGAAAGACTGTGATGGTATGGTCACATCTGGAGGGGGGAGCTGGAGGATCCCCTTGGAAAAATTTAAATGTAGAAGGAAGGCATTCACCTGAAGAAGAACTTAAATGTAGAAGGAAGGTATTCACCTGGGCAGGCAAAGAAAATCTGGAGGAAAACAGCTGAGGATGATAAGAGACAAGTGGGTGTCAAAGAGGAAGATGTAATGGATAGAGACAGGTGGAAGAGTCTCATACACCATCAAACCCCATAGCTATGGAAAAAGAAGATGCTAAATGGAGAAAGTAAGTAAGTATATATATATAATATATATGTAACTAAATCTTTAAGTTAAAAGGTTTTGAAATAATGAAAAATAAAATAGATTTACTACAAATTTCAAATTAAAGCAAAACTGATTCTGACAACAGCATAATGATAAAAAAATACTAAAAACATCAGTATTTAACTTATAAAACTTGATTGAATTACTCAAATTCCTTTAAAGTCTAATAAAGAAGCCCAAATAAAATTTGCAAAAAGAATTGAATTAGACTCCATACCTCTAGCTGGATTGAAAAACCTTAACATCATGTTACTGTCTATCAAAACAAATAAAAATTGTGTCACCTTGTATTTCCTTCTTACCTGATGTAGGTTTTTTTTTATTGGCACTTTTTCCTACACTCTTTGTATTTTTCTGCTCTAGATAGAAATGCAAATACAATCATTCAACAAATAAAGTGTAAAATACCACTTTATTTGTTAAAATTACATTATATTTGAATACTGTCATCTAATGTCCTCACTCTGAGCAAATGTCAATCAGAGAAAACACTCAAGCAATGGTTATAACATTTTCTACTCACTACTACTACTTATCCAGTTTAGCGTCTTCTTTCCTTGACACAAGGGTTTGACGTTTTGGTAGAATTCTTTAATGATCTTCTACAGGTTATTCGATCCATGGCTGTATCTGGAGTTAGCAACAATGCCTTAAGGTCCTCTTGGATGGAGTGATTCCAGGTCTTTTTAGGATGCCCTATACTGCGTGCTCCATGAATTTCTATTCTTCCACATGTATATATATGTATATATAAGTACATGGATGCTGACAAAAAACTCTACATGGTATTTGTTGAGTTAGAGAAGGCCCTAGGGTCATGCTATGATGGAAAAAGTTGGAGAAGAGGAATGGCTCATTCAACTAGTACAAAGCAGTACTACAATGCAAGTAGAGTATGGGTGGATGCCTCATACAGTGATGAGTTCAGTGTGAAAGTTGGGGTTCATCAGGTTTCAGTTCTGCTTCCCCTGTTGTTCATCATTGTGCTTGAGGCCTTCCCATTCTGTGTACACTATCTTTTTGAAATTCTTACAGAGTTGGTTTAGCTTGGAAAAATTTAATTTCTTGGTACCCCATCCCCCCTCTAGTATGGTTAATGGATCTTAATAAAGCCTATTTTGTTGACCCCTACCTACAGAAATATGTATCACACTTACATATCAGGGGCTAAAATCCATTTTGGGAATAGAGATTTTCCTCTGACATTTTACACTTCCAAATGTTTTTATCAACAAACCAGACGCTTTTCTGTTAAACTGCCAAATCTTGAGTAACATCCTGGAATATTTATGTACAGCATAACCTATACCATCATACCCGTAGAATTCCATATTGATAGCAAACAAGTTTCTTGTAAGAAACCTTGGTACCATTACACAGATGAAAGTTCCTCACTTTTGCATCAATTTTCATCAGATATCCACAGAATTAATATTAACAGGGTATGAAAAAAATATTTTTGACAAAACATCTTAGAGGAAATAACATGACAATAATGTCCATAGTGCAATTTTTCTACTGTAGTTAGTTGACTACAGTAGAAAACAATATATTTCTACAAAAACAAACAAATAAAATGAAGTCTTCTTTATTAACCTGGAACAACAATTTATGTTCTCTATGCTTCATGGTAAATTAAACTATGTTTTAAATTTTACAATGGTGAGTTGCTTTCAAATGGCTTCACTCACTCACTCATTCACAATCCAGTTGGCATGTATTCATAGCATGCACAGGTATGCCTTTTGATGGCTGCTTGCAGGTCTATTTCCCATTTGATTCGAAGACCAGTGTCAGCTTCATTAAGGTCCCAGGCCTTTAGATTTTGCTTTATTGTGACCTTCCAGTTTTTCTGGGGTCTACCCATGCTTAACGTACCATCCACTTTCAGTTCCAGCAATTTCTTTGTCCATGACTCACTCTTCTTGACCTGTCCAAACCAATGCAAGCATTTTTCATGAAGAGTCATGTGAAAGGTGGTATGTGGAGCCTAGATTAGAGTGCTGCAATGCTGGATCACTGTCACCTCTACACTGAAGCATCACTTGTTCAATCCTGATCAGCTGATGTGTATCTTCAGCCCTCGGTGGCTAGCACTCACTTGCATGTAGCATTGCACTGTGGATACAGCTTTGGTACATGACTCCACAATTCCACACCATGATACCTTTACTGGTCAACATTTCTGTTGGTGTTTACAAGATGGAAGATGATCAAGCACCATGTTATGTGGCATTTTCAAGATGAAGGATGATCAAACACCATGCCATGTGCTGTTCCCAAATGAAAGATGATCAAGCATTATGTTATGTGGTGTTTGCAAGATGGAAGATGATCAAACATGTTATGAGGTGTTTGCAAGATGGAAGATGATCAAACATGTTATGTGGTGTTTGAAAGATGGAAGATGATCAAACATGTTATGAGGTGTTTGCAAGATGGAAGATGATCAAACATGTTATGAGGTGTTTGCAAGATGGAAGATGATCAAACATGTTATGTGGTGTTTGAAAGATGGAAGATGATCAAACATGTTATGTGGTGTTTGCAAGATGGAAGATGATCAAACATGTTATGAGGTGTTTGCAAGATGGAAGATGATCAAACATGTTATGTGGTGTTTGAAAGATGGAAGATGATCAAACATGTTATGTGGTGTTTGCAAGATGGAAGATGATCAAACATGTTATGAGGTGTTTGCAAGATGGAAGATGATCAAACATGTTATGTGGTGTTTGAAAGATGGAAGATGATCAAACATGTTATGTGGTGTTTGCAAGATGGAAGATGATCAAACATGTTATGAGGTGTTTGCAAGATGGAAGATGATCAAACATGTTATGTGGTGTTTGAAAGATGGAAGATGATCAAACATGTTATGTGGTGTTTGCAAGATGGAAGATGATCAAACATGTCATGTGGTGCTTAAAAGATGAAAGATGGGCAAACCCCATGTTATGTGGTGTTTGCAAGATGAAAGATGGTCAAACATGTCACGTGGTGCTTAAAAGATGAAAGATGGTCAAACACCATGTTATGTGGTGTTTGCAAGATGATCAAACATGTTATGAGGTGTTTGAAAGATGGAAGATGATCAAACACCATATTACACTACGTAGTTATGTATCTACATTGATATTACAAATAAATGAATTTGAATGCGATGTTGTGCCGTAGGCCTCGGCAGCTTTTTGGATACACTGTGTGATATATCAAAAAATAAACATCTGCCGCGTTCTTCAAACTTTTCTTACCGTCCCGAGAGGGTAAATTATATGAACAAAATGTCTTCCTGATCACTACGCAAAAATTAAGTGTAAAATAAACTAAATAAACAATTTATCTTTAAAATAATAAACTACTATAAACTTACCATCCGCAATGGCAGCAACCGCCAGCGTTGCTACAAACATGAGCTTAAAAATTGGCACCTTCATTCTGGTAACACAATTCAGAATGTTTTCGTATTCTCTGTGATCATAAAACGTTGTTTATACTTTTGTTTTTGTTGATTAGCTATCAGAAAACAACAATTCTTGACGTGTGGTAGTCTTCTCAATTGTTAAACTCCACCATCTTGTTACAAGAAGGAAGGAGAGACAAATTCAAACTGTTCATTCACACATAAAATAATGTTATTTTCAATTGGTGCCAATGATTCAATTGAACCCCACCTTGCCAGTCACTGAAAAGCTTTTCGTACTGTGTGATTACTCAGAAACTATTTTTAGGAAAAATGAACAACAAAGATACACGACATTTTTGTTATGCCTGACCCAGTGCGCATGCGGATGATCAGACATTCCAGAAGATTTCAATTACTGAATGGAATATATATATATATATATNTACACGGTGTGGGGAGGTCTCACGTGTGCTCTTCCTATATATACACTCAAGAGAAGTTTAATTACTCAATATAATATATATATATATATATATATATATATATATATATATATATATATATATATATATATATATATATATATATATAATATATAAGATAAGATAAAACACGAAAAATAAGAACTGTGATTGCAACTAATAGTTTCACGATATTTCGATCATCAGGCAATAGATATATAAATATTTATGCTAAGTACATATATATATATATAGTATTAGGAGTAAACTCCAAACAGCCAGATGTCTATTTTGACAAAATAATAACAATATATATATATATATACATATATATATACATATACATATACATGATGATTGGATGATCAGACATTCGAGATTTCAAAACCAGAATGGAATATATATATACATATATATACATAGATATACAAAAATATAAATAGATATGCATGTATATATATATATATATTTATGCATTGATATATATATTTTACACATAACCTATATATATATTATATATGCATATAACCTATATATATATATATAAATAGGTTTTCTTCAGTTAGAAGGCCTTCATGATAATGCTTCCATCTTCTCTTGATATTTTCATCATTGTACAATAAATTCCCATTTTAATCTTTCATGTCTTACGTGTGTTTGGTCTTTTGTTTTTCTCTCGTGATTTTGCAATTCTGTATATCCTCTCCTGCTCTTCTACTGTCTCTTGCCCTTCATACATTTCTTCTCTCGCTTCTGCTCTAGCAGTGGCCACCACTTTCTTTGCAGCCTTGTTTGCCGCTTTGAGTCTTTATTGATCTGATTTCTTTCTCTGTAATACTCCTTTTTAGCCTTCTCCTTAATGACTCTTGCCACTTCTTCATTCCACCACCATATCTCTTTGTCATCAGGAAGGCCTTTGCCAGATGTCTTCCCAACTACTTCTTCTACTATTCTTAAGATCCTTTGTGAGTTGTACTGCCACAATTCTTCTACCTTATCTTTAAAGTCGATATCACTTAATACTCTATCAAGCTGGGTTTCATGGCAACCACTGGCACATGTTACATAATCTCTCTTACAATGCAACGAATTCAATATTGTCAATCATATGCAACTGCAAATTCAATAAATTTTTCTCCTTCGTTATTAATCGTTCCTGTGCCACATCCACCATGAATTCTCTCAATTGCCGTTATTTGATGCTATATGCCCGTTAAAATCACCTGCCACTGCTACTCTTTCATCATCAGGCATATCAGAAACCAAACCACATGGATCTTGACAAAATTCAACCTTTTCTTCTTCATCGCAGCCAACCTGTGGGGCATAAACACTGATTATATTGAAAATCATTACTCCTATTGTCACTTTCACAACCACCATTCTTTCATTCTGCCTTGTCACACTAATGGCGTTGTCTTTGTGGTGAGTGCTCAACACAATTCCTACCCCAGTTCTTCCTCTCTCATCTGTTCTCTATAAAATAGCTGAACACCCCCCCCAACACACACACACACACACAAGTTCTCTTGCTTTGTTCCCTTTCCATCTCGTTCTTTGAACACATAAAATATCCAGCTTTCTTCTTTCCATCATGTCTGCAAGTTTTCTTCCTTTTCTAGTCATACATCCAAGATTAAGAGTAGCAATCTTTCTGACAGATTTCTTGAACTTCCTCTCTCTGTCATTTGTTTGACTAAAGGAAAGAAATTTGGCAGTCTGTGCCTCTGAATATGGTAAAAAATTCAGTGTAACTTACGAATTTTAACACTAGATTTTTCTGCTTGCTGTTTGGGTGCTCATAAAAATTCCCTACACGACTGAAAACTGTAATTTGGTGTGGTCCACGTTCTTTAGCTTAAAGGTTCTTAAAATCGGGGCCCCGCCCCGCCCAGGCAACGCAGGTAACAGATGACTAGAGATTTGTGTCAGGGAAAAAATATTTAAAGTTAGCTTTAAATGAACTAAATAGAGACAATGGTATTTACAGCATCCCAAAGATATCTTATGTAAGATACTAACTTAATAGTAGATTTAATGACATAAAAAAATTCTAAACTTAAATAATTTTTTAACGTCTGGGGCTCAGACGGTCCCCTTTACAGGGGCTTAAATTTGGAAATGAGGAATTTCTTGGCCGAATCCCTTTCCTAACGCCAACCAATGGATTTTTCTTTTTGTGAATTTCCAAAGTCGCCCGCTCGGGGAATCGAACTCTTGGTTACGGTGCAGTTGCACTAACTATGCGACGTGTTAAAACGGGACAAAGAGTTTCGCATTCTATTTTTGAAAGTATTAAAGTTATTGATAAGGAAGTGCAAGCAAGTGCTTATGATACAAGACAGATATTGACGGGGAGTAAGGTTCAAAATAAAGTGGATAAAACTTTAAATACAGAAAGCGGAACAGATATTATTTTCATACTTGCAAAGTTAGTGTCGGCGAGTGAGCATATAATTCGTGTACTTGAGAAGAAAGCTGGCTTCTCATTTAAAGGCTTCAACACAAATGTTACATTAATGACATAACACTTATATCTGCCTTTAGAAATACTACAGATCAGGCTGGACCAATTATTTACGGCAGTGAGCAGTTGGGTTTGGGTACAGATTGCAAGAAAAGCATTTTACATGTTTGCTATTAAAAAGAGCGTGCAAAGTACAAGATAAAAATCAATGGTCAATGCTCAAACAGCAGGAAATTTACTATAACTATTAAGGCCACTTTGATGAAAAAACAGCTTGACGGATGTTATACCAGAATGCTACGAATGGCCCTCAATATTTCATGGAAACAGCATATCCCCAATAGTCACCTATATGGAGAACTACCTCCAGTATCCATCAAAGTCCAACAGAGAAGAATGCGGCTAGCCGGACATTGTGTCAGACACGAAGAAGAAGTAGCCAACAAACTTGTCCTATGGCAACCAATGGATGGGCGTAGAAATCGAGGAAGGCAAAAATTTACGTATGTAGACAACATATTGCAAGACGCGGGGCTGGACAATACAGCTGAGTTAAAAACAATCATGATGGATAGAGAGTG
>RDPX01000271.1:1135300-1147594 GCA_003991215.1 Morbakka virulenta
AGACGATCAAGCTTCATACCAGGTGAGCACAATGTACAACACCCTCCTCTGGTTGATCAACAAAATATACTTTTACCTCCACTGCACATATAGCTCGGCCTGATATAACAGTTTGTCCGGGCAATGGATAAAAGCGGAGAAGCATTCATCTTCTTGCAGAAAAAATCACCCCGCATTAGCGATGCAAAACTCAAAGCTGGCATATTTGTTGGACCTCAAATCCGACAGCTACTTTTTGATGATGAGTTCAAAACTATTGTCAGGGGCAAAGAACTACAGACCTGGACTGCTATCGAGTCTGTTGTGAAGAACTTCCTTGAAAACAAGCGTGCAAGTAACTACCAGGAAGTAATTTCCAATCTGTTGCACAGTTTGAAGGAAATGGGGTGCAGAATGTCGGTGAAAGTCCACTATCTTCACTCCCATCGCGACTTCTTTCCAGATAACCTCGGAGCTGTAAGTGACGAGCATGGTGAACACTTTCATCAAATCATCTCCACGTTTGAGCACCGCTATCAAGGCCGATGGGACGAGTCCATGCTTGGAGACTATTACTGTTTTTTAAAACGAGACACAACTGCTGTACACAACAGAGCAACTCGACTTTTTGAATTGGAAACTTTTTATTCTGACTCCAACTTTGTATTGTTTGGACCAAAATTTGAAGTATGAACTCAGTTTCAAACATTACTTAAATTTCCGTTTACGTTATATTGCTTTTTCTTTTGAACTATATCGAAATTGTAATTTTAAGTATCCAATATTACCATTCAGGGTGAAGAGCTTAGTGTGATGAAGACTACTTCTTTTGACTATTGCTTCAAAGAGTATAATATTTTTTGTAATATTTATTGCTCGCAATGCAATATCCTATTTTCAAAAGTCTTATTTATATGCAGATAGCTCAATAAAAATGTCATTGATAGGCTTTTGACATTTCATGAATCAACTTTTGTATTTTTGAAAAAAAGTTCTCTCCAAAGAAATTTGTAACTTTCATGTGAATTTTCTATAAAAAACCCCAACGTGCTAGAGAAAAACGGATTTCAGATTTGGAATCAGTGAGTGGAACTTGGTTAGAAATGTTCAATTTAATGCCGGTAACAGAGAAAAAATATCTTTTTGTCATGCAGTGTTATCTGGGCTCCATAACGATCAAGAATGCTGACAGTGACAATGAGATCAGGCAGCGCATTTCAAAAGCCAGCCAAGCTTTTCCAGTACCACTGAGCACCTGGATGGTCAAGAACATCAATGTGACGACAAAGGTCAAATTTTTCAAGTGCATTGTGCTAAGCACACTCTTGTATGATGCAGAGTCAGACAAGGTGACAAAGACTATCAGCCACAAATCAGAAGTCTTTCAGAACAGATCCGTCACATGGAACCTGAACTTATTCTGGCCCAAGACCATCTCTAATGGTAAACTCCTCAAGAGGTCTGATACCAAACCTTTTATTCAAGAAGTCAAGAGGCGGCGATGGAGATGGATCGGCTATCTGCTTCGTATATAACCAACCAAGAGTCGCCCTCCAGTGGGCCCCAGGTGGTAGAAGGAACAGAAGCTGCCCTAAGGAGACATGGAGAAAGGTAGTCAAAAAATAGATGAAGCAATAGGGATGACCATAGGGTTGTCCGGAAAGGTATGCTGCAAACAGACTAAGGTGGCGAGATTTCGTGACGGCCTTATCCACCAAAGGGTGGAAAGAGGATTAAGTAAGTAAGTGCACATGCAAGATCAACCTGCGACCCTTGCAATTTTGGGCTCATGAATTCAATACATTATCACAAAATGTTACTAAAAACTGACAAAAGGACATTTCTAAGTACAACACTACAAAAATATGGAATTTCTAAGGTATGTCACATGTGTTCCAAAAATAAACAATATAATAAACAAAATAAAAACTGCTGTTTACAACAAGCAACCAAAACAAAATGTTCATAGGATATAAAACAAATAACTGCTTAAGGTACATTTTCTAAAGTGTTAAACTATGTCTGGACGTCCTTTAAGTAACCCATTGAAAAACAAAATAGGGGGTCAGTGTTCCAATAATTGCTGTTGAATCTAAAAAGCAAAATTTTGATAAATTAAGCATAGGTATTTGCAACCGTTTTGTGAAATGACCACTTGTTTTGTGGTGAAAACCAAGTATTTCTAAACATATATATAGCAAAGCATCTGTCGTTAAGATAACAGGCAGAAAATGCTGCATTTAGCTGAACTGAGGTCATTCTATGTGCACTATGTTATCCGTAGTATATTCTTAAGGCCATCAATATTTCAGTCTTCCACTTAATAGCAGTGTTTCCCCCAAAATCCCAATTATTGGACATCTCAATGAAATCTTACCACATAACCCTGCGCTTCTCACAATAAAAAAGTTGCTTTCCCATGAAAAAAACATCTAATTTTAACATGCTGCGCAGGGAATGAAAGTCGATGAAGTAAATACCGAAATAAACAAATATATAAATAGATAAACAAATAAATCGGAATGATAAGACTGAACAAATAGAAACTTCAAGTTGCACAAAGCTAGATGATAATGTTGATGTAGAGAAGTTTCCTGATTCGGAAGTACCTGGAAATGGCCGAATTACAAGACTTTAAAGGAATGAAAACCATCGAGGTGGAACTTACATTTTGAAGTCCTTCAAAATTTAAAATTTTACTAAATAAACTTTAATTGAGAAGATCCTATTAGCCAGCTATCTGATCGATGCAGCTCATGTGATATCTTCAACTTATATTTATTTATATTTGTTTTGTAAATTTATAATTACAACACTAATTTTTACTTTTCAACTATTTATCTTAAAACTTACTTATTGATCTTTTTGTTTTACAGGACTACTCTTGAAAACAGTGTAAATATTTTGATATATTGTACAACTGACTGTATTATCCTGTAAAAATATTTGATAATGATAATGATAATAATAATAATAATAATAATAATAAAAAATATCCAGTCTGTATTCAATGCTGCAATACCAGACTTAGTGCTAGTACTAAGACATCTCTCCATTTATTGTCAGCTATCAGGCTAGGAGTGGGGAGTGCTGTAGTCATGAGTTGTTGTCATACAACAACAACCGCTTGAGCAATGTGCCTTTCCTCACTTGTTGTGAGGCGCCACTTGCAAGGTTGAAGTGATGTTTCCATTTTTATTTGGTTATTTTATCTCACTCTTGTGGCTACAGTACATGTGCCTGCATTCAACTTTCCTGGCTTGTTGTTGGGCGCTGAATGTGGGTTTTTCACCCATCCATCACTAGATGGTGTGTAACCACTCGATAATAATAATAATAATAATAATAATAATAATAATAATAATAATAATAATAATTGTCCTGGGTATTGACATTAAACTGCATCCGGTTGTGGAGTTTCGACGTGGGCGAATGAGGTTACCCTTTGCCACAACTACCTCAAGGTCACCCTTGAGCAAGGTGTAGTACCTGTTAGCTCTCCCCGAGACCAAGAAATGTCGGGTTGGCATTCGACGGGGGCTAGTCTGCCTTATGGGTAGAGAGGACTCTTTAGCTTTGGTTGGCAACCCCTCTAAAGATGGTGTCTTGAAAAAAACACCGGTGGTAGTGTAACCTTAACTTCACTAAACCTTAAAAAAAATGCAAACTAGAAACAAAACTTCATGCCGCATCGGCCGTCGCGCGGAATATACAGGGTCGCGTCCCCCAAGGGAGCTGAACCAGTTTGGGGTCGAAAAATATGCTACTGAGTCAGCAACCTCTGAAAATGATCTACAAGGTAATCAGAACCAGGAACCTCCTAACCCTGATCCTGTAGTGATCCCAAATAGACAAAGAAAACATAGAAATAAATGGTCAACGGAGGATTATAAAAATGTTTTACGAGCCTATTACACCGCTCAAATTAGACCAAACAGGAATGTAACTGAACAGACTTATATATATTGGAGAGAAATTGTAGGAAATGACTTTATGCCTAATATCAACTCGAATAAACTAGGCAATACGCGAAGAGATATTTTGAATAATAAGAGACTAACCGACGCTCAAATTGAACAAGTACGAAGGGAAGTAAGACAGCATTATGCAGAGGATGAGACAAATGAGTCTGGTGGTGAAAATGAAATAGTGAATATAGATGATATGGACTTCGAACCAGTTGTCAGAATTGAGAATTTGAATGGGAATGATATTGAAAACTTGATTGCAGATGCTAGAATACCGGAAGAAGGAGTGAGGGTGGATGGAGCAGATGAATTTGTCGATCAAAACCGGGAAAAAATAAATGACGCGCACGAAGATATTTTACGAGAACTAAGCCAGACAGAACATAAAGAAATGGAAGACAGAGAGCCCTTGCCAAAAGTCAACATGAACTCTAAATCTAACGCTATTATCAAACTTTACAACGTTGCTTTAAGGAAAATCATAGCAGGTGCTGAAAAAGACATCGACACTATTAACAAAATAATTTATTCAACGGGGCAGGCTATTACTAAAAAGATTGGTATCAAAGTTAAGAAAAGGAAGGCAAACAATGTACATAAACCACCGAAATGGAAGGTCAAAATCCAAAAAGAGATTGATGCTCTGCGGGCAGAGTTATCAATCGTGCAGGAAATTTCAAACGGCACTAACATTAGAACTAGGAAAGGTAGACGAATTAAGAGGAAATACAAAATCGAAAACGAAGGATCTTTAGATACAACGAAAGAAGTCATTAAACAACGTATACAAATGAAGGCCCAACGATTAAGACGTTTTGATAAGAGAAGCAAGTTTTTTCGGCAGAACAAAATTTTTAAAACCGATGCTAAAAAGTTTTATAGGGAGATAGGCAAAGGCAAAATTGAGATTAAAGAACCCCCAAAGACCGAGGAAATTGAAAAATTCTGGAATAGTATCTGGGGAAATGAAAAATCCTTTAACGAGAACGCGGCATGGATTGAACGTGAAGAAGAGAGAATGAGTGAGACAAATCAGCAAGAATGGGAGCCCATTACAGTTGAGGAACTCCAAGCCGCCTTAGGAAAATCTCAAAAATGGAAATCACCTGGGAAGGATAAAATACCTAACTTTTGGCTAAATCGCCTGACTGAAGTACATACTTCTCTTGCTAAAAATCTGAATGAAATTATGGAACACCCTGAAAACGCCCCCAGCTGGCTGACCGAGGGCGTAACTTACCTCTTACCAAAAACATCAGAAACGAAGAATCCCAAGAACTACCGCCCGATCACATGTCTTACTACAACTTATAAAATCTTAACATCTGTGATCACTGAAAGAATGTACACCTTTCTAGACGAAAACTCTATCTTGCCAAGCGAACAAAAGGGATGCAAACGAAATTCTTACGGGTGCAAAGATCAGCTCCTTATAAATAGAATGATACTCGAGGACTGTAGATCGAAAAAGAAAAACCTTAGTACCGCATGGATAGACTATAAAAAAGCATTCGACAGCGTCCCGCATGACTGGATTTTAAAGAGCCTTGAAATGTATAAGATCTCCCCCATTATTAAAAACTTCCTCTCAAATAATATGTCTAAATGGCAAACACGTCTTTTCTTATCCCATGAAAATGGAACATGTGAATCAAACCTTATTACTATCAAACGAGGCATTTTTCAAGGCGATTCTCTGTCACCTCTTCTTTTCTGCATTTCACTTATACCACTATCCAACGAATTAAACAATACAAACTCTGGTTATAAAATCTTAGATGGAATTATTAATCACCTCTTTTACATGGATGACTTGAAGTTATATGCTAAAAATGATCAGCAGCTAGAAGGACTTTTGACAATGGTTAAGGAGTTTAGTGATGATATCTGTATGGATTTCGGACTTGATAAATGTGCTAAAGCTTCCTTTGTTAGAGGTAATCTAAGTAGAACATCTTCTATTGTTATAGATACAGACACCACAATTAGAGAACTTGAGCAGGATGAAACGTATAAGTACCTGGGTGTAAATGAAGGTAATGGAATTAATCACGCTACAATGAAAGAACGAATTCGTAAGGAGTACTACCGACGAGTACGGCTCATCTTGAAAACTGAACTTAATTCTAAAAATAAGGTCGAAGCAATTAATAGTCTTGCTGTTCCAGTTGTCCAGTATAGTTACAATATTATAAATTGGAACCTTTCTGATCTAAAAAGAATGGATACGAAAACCAGGAAATTGTTGACAGCCAATCGAATGCTCCACCCGAAGGCAGACGTTGATCGTCTGTACTTACCTAGATCGGATGGTGGGCGTGGCTTGATTCAACTTGAACTCTCTTACAAAACGACCACAATTGGAATGAAATACTACCTTGAGACGTCGAACGATTGGATGCTGGCATTAGTCCGACGACATGAGAATAGTAAAAAGCTCCATTCAGTAATCAAAGAGTCGAATAAGTTTCAACGAGAGCTGAACGTAACACCTAACGTAGATGAAATCGATCTTCCTGCAACTAAGATAGCCAAAAAAATTAAGCAGGAGGCCAAAAAGAACGGCCAAGACAAGATTGCTGACAGTTGGAGCCAGAAGTCTCTGCATGGACAGTACGTTCTCCGATGCCAAAACGCTGATGTAGATAAATTTGCAACCCATCAGTGGCTGAGGAGTTCGGGACTTAAGGCAGAGACTGAAGGCTTCATCACAGCAGCTCAAGATCAGAGCCTCAACACCAAAAACTACCAGGCCAATGTATTAAAGAATGGAGTAGACCCAAAATGTCGCATATGCGATAAAGCTGTCGAGACTATCGATCATCTCGTCTCCGGCTGCTCGGTGTTAGCCTCAAACGAATATACAAGACGCCATGACAGGGTTGGTCAATACCTGCATTGGGGAATCTGTCAACACTACGGAATTAAGACTGAAGCTAACTGGTACGAGCATAAACCCCCAGATGTAGCTGAAGCCCAATATGTCACCATCCTCTGGGACTTTCCGATTCACACAGACAGAACCATTCAGGCTAACAGACCCGATATAATAATAAAAGATCGAAAAAACAAAACATGCCTACTGATTGATATGAGTGTTCCCTGTGATAAAAACGTTGGCACAAAGGAATTTGAAAAGGTCAGCAAGTACAAAGATCTGGAAATTGAGGTAGAAAGAATGTGCAGACTAAAAACATCAACAGTTCCTGTCGTCATTGGCGCATTAGGTATGATCAAAAAGGGCACCCAAAAACACTTAGACAAAATACCAGGAAATCACTGCCTCCAGGAAATCCAAAAGATTGTCTTAAACAGCACTGCTCATATCCTCAGAAAAACTCTTTCCATGTAAACAGTATATTTTTTCAACACTTTTTTACTTTTTTTATATATATATATCTAAATTATTTTTATTATTTTTATAGTCCTTTTTTATAAATTTGAATTATTTTTTACCAAATTTTTATATATTTTTTTTACAATTTTATACTTATACATACACGTTCCTGTCAATACATTTAAAACCTTTACTCGCCTTAGGTCACTGGGTGTGACCCGGTTAGTAATTGTATGAAAACGCATACAATTACTATTTTTTTCGATTAACATCTAGCTCTACAACGAACAACTCTATTTTAAAATATTACAGAAAACAATTTGTGATGCTAAAACACATTCAGTGACTAGGCTTGCGTAATAGACTCCGGGAATTTTGGGGCCTGTGGAGTCACTTGTTAGTCATCATCCATTGCAGGTCCATTACCACCGGGAACAGTAACATCTGTTAGGGTTCGAACTGTGGAATAAATAGTTTGATAAAAACACCGGTGATAAGAGAAACTGATTATGGCAAAAAGTCTTGATCAAACAGCCTTCAACGCTCTCTTTGGTTAGGTGTCAAAGGGGTATCATAGTGGTAGTACCTTTTCTGGGTCTCTTTCCCAGACTGATCCTCATGCACCCCAGAGCTCATGAAGCGTCATATATGATCGATCAGTGATCACTTAGTCTCTCTGTTGTTAAGCCCGCCTGTATACCTCCACGATGGAAACACTGGAAACGTAACTTGGACTTACGGCAAAATAAAGCGGAGCTAGAGGAGACTAACTTGATAAAAAGCCTGTTATTCTCTATATCGACAGTAGTTCCTGAGGAGAATGAATAAAGACTTTCATTACGGCAATCGAACTTGTGGTTCTGCAAAAGAACAATCTCATTGTCAACGGAGGAGCACAACCGTCTCATGAGTGAGACACATAGAAAGTAATCATATGGAGTTCCGCCCTATTAGGATTCTATTTGCGCAACTGAAACACCAATGGTGACACAAGTATACAGCACCTGGGTTCAATCCCCTGAATCAACTATTCCTCTATCTCTAGCAAGTCCACCTTGATCATTGTTCTTTGATAACTACAGGTGCATGGAGGAACTCCAATGGAGCAGAAAGTGGAGGGGTAGGCTTTCTAATTGACATGAGAGTTGAGAATTCACTGGGTGAAATCAAACCAATAAATGAAAGAATACTAGTTGCTGTTATCCAAGGAAATCCGAAAACTACGATTGTGATAAACTACTCTCCGATTGACGGAATCGTTGACTCTGAACAACATAAAGAAACATCAAATGTTGTTAACTGCATACCAAACATCATATAGTTGTAGAGTGTGGTGATTTTAACACCCACTTAGGTGATGAAGACGCTAAAAACAGCTACCACGAGGGAAACAGCAAAAAACGGACAGTATCTTCTTCAACATGTAGAAGGATGTGGTCTGAAAATCATAAATGTTATGTTTGAGAAGAAAAGAGGAAAACTGTGGACTTACTTGTCCGATATGAAAGATTTTAAAACACAGGTTGACTTCATCTTGGTAAACAAGAAGTGGAAAAATTCAGTACATAATGTTGAAGCTTTCAACAGTTTTAGCCGTCTGGGAAGCGGTTAAAGGTTAATAATGGCCAAAATCCGGTTAACTTTACGCACAAGTAAAACACAGTCACGCAAATGCTACGACTGGTCTGTTCATAAAGACAAAGATCATCAAGAACTATATACCATGACAGTACGCAATAGATATGCTGAACTTCGCGATGAAAGCGATGACATTACTTAAGACTATAAAAAGTTCATACAATCGAACTCTGAGGCACCTAGAATTTGATCCCAACAAAGAAGAGACAAAGGAAAAAGAAGCTGCCAGAAGACCCTCGCGTTGTCGCAGCAAGGAAAGATATTCAAAATCCCTTCTGAAGATTTTGTCAAACCACAACCTCTGAGGAACAGCAAAATCTTTAAACCAAAAAAGATGAACTCAACAGAGTCCATGGCGAGACACTTGAAGAAGAATTAGGCATCATGATACAAAATGTGGAACAAGTTGACACACTTAGCAAACACGGAGAAAGGTGAAAACTCATAAACAACATTACAGGTAGAAAATCTGTTTAAAAGGGTATAATAAAAGGAAACTCACGTGAAGATAGATTAAAAAATTGGTACCTGCATTTCAGTGGATTGCTTGGAAAGCAACTCGAAGGTAGTGGTGATGATGATGAAAAAATACCTGTTCTTGTTACAGATCTACAAATTTACGATGGTAAATTTACAATCGACGAACTGAATGTTGTCAAGTCACAACTTCGTGAAGGGAAACAGTCTGGCTCTGATAATATACCAATTAAAGTGCTTAAACGTTGCAAACCAGATGATATTTTACTGACGTTTGCAAACAAGCTACTCAACGAAAATACGAAACCCGATCAATGGTCAGAAATTGGTATGATACCTTTGCCTAAATCTGTAGATTTAACCGACAACGACAGAGGAATCAGCTTATCGTCAGTTGTAGCAAAATTTGTCAACAAGATGATATTGAATCTAATTCAATCAAGAATGGATAAGCAACTGAGGCATAATCGAAATGGCTTTCGACCTGGAAAATCGAGAAATGCACATATCCTGACACTTCGACGTTTAATAGAAGGAATAAAGAGTCACAACTGAAAAGCAATCATTTTCTATACTGACTTCAGAAAAGCCTTTGATTCAATCAATAGAAAAAAGATGTTCAAAATACTAAAAGCTTAAGACGTACCACCAAAAGTCTTAAGCACTATCGAAGCTCTTTACCAAAACACAAGAGCGCGTCATACCTGAGGGAGAAACAGAGTACTTTGAAATAAAAGCTGGTGCTCTCAAGGACGGTACCGTAGCAATTTATTTGTTTGGCATAGTTTCAGATAATGTCATGCGCATGACACATGCTGACAGGGAAGAAGAGCTTGGCTTCAAACAGCACAAACAGTACAAGCAGTAATCTTGACCGATCTGGACTTTGCAGACGATCTTGCAATATTCACAGAAGAGTTTTAACAAGCACAAGAACTGCTCACCAGCCTAGAAAATATAGCAGAAAAAATTGGACTAGTTTGCAACGCAAGAAAGACAGATCCAAATATTTAACCACAACAGTCCAAGTGCTATTAAAACCAAGGACGGTACTGAGTTGAGTGGTACAAAACTTTTGGAGCATGGGCAGAAAGTTCAGAGAATGATGTCATGATCAGAAAAGCACTAGCGTGAAATGCTTGTCACAAGTTGAGAAAGATATAATCATCCGGTCTTTCTGTTGACTTGAAGTTGCGACTATTTACGGCAACAGTTGAATCGGTATTCTTATATGGATCAGATACAAGGACACTGGATAAGAAAATGATGGAGCAATTTGATGGATGTTGTACAAGATGCTCAGGATGGTCAAAAATGTTCCATGGCACGTACGCATGAATAATACTTAGTTGAATGGCAATCTTGCAAAACTTTCAAGAAAAGTCAGGCAAAGAAGGATGCGCCTTTCTGGTCATTGTGTCAGACATCCACAGGAGGCTGCTAGCAATCTAGTTCTCTGGCAACCAACTGAGGGGCAACCAACTGAAGGGCAACCACGTAGAGGAAGAAGAAAGTTGACGTATGTGGATAATCTGGTACAGGATACTAGAATAACAACAGTTAGCAACAGAACTGAAAGTGGCAATGAAAAACAAAACCCAGTGACGAGCTCGTGTCAGCGATGTGGTGCGTCCTGAAAGACGATTGAGGTGAGGTCGTCAGGTGGACTGGTTAAAAGCCATGGCTTGTTTGAAGAGATTATGTACAGTCGCTTTATTCAGGTGATTCATTTCGATCTCTTTTCTGTTGACTATCTGGTGCGCTACGGCTTCTCAATAACCTTGGTAGATGATACAGAGTAAAGTGCTTTTCTGGTTGATACTTTGTTTTACTTAAAATCTCTTTACCTTGACAATTTCAAAATTATGAATTAAATATCAATATTTGGTCTAGTGCAATAAAGAATAATAAAAAAGGCTCCTACCATAGCAAGTTCCCTTAACGTCTCCTGTGTACTCAATCGGTCATCTTGACCAACAAAAACCAAGTCATAGAGACGGCGCAGCTCTGGTGAGCATTTATTATACGGGGGAACAATCCTGGACCCAATCTACAATTAATAAAAAAATTAAATTATTAAGCCATCAAGTATCAAAATGTGTTATGACAAGGACGGAATATAATTAAAGAAGAAGAGGAAAAAGGCATATTGTTGACCTTAAATAACTTTGTGTACTTTCTCCCAAAAAAATTTGTTTCCAAACCTATTTTGCAATAGGTTTGGAAAAAATGTTCACAAAATTCGTCCCCCAAGCGAAAGTTAAATTTGTGGTACAATAGTGGATTATTGCAATTACGCTCATTTCCGTCAAAAGCTTTTTCGCTGGCAATCGAAATGACCAAAATGACAAGAGAACAAACCATAAGTAACATGGGTTTTTATTAATACAGAAAACGTTTAAAGGATCGAGGATCCCAGTCACTCTTTGTGATTGACTGAGGAAAACAGAAACAATGCCAAGCAACCAATGATATTAGAAATTTTCTCAAAGAGATACTTATCCAACACTGTAGTTACAAACCAATCTGATATTCAAACGAAATGCGAAATACGCAAAACAAGAGTTATAATTGCAACTAATAGTTTAAAGAGATTTTAATCACCAGGTAATTATTGCAGGTTATTACTGTTGCCTGATGATCGAAATATCGTAAAGCTGTTAGCTGCAACTCCTATTTTCCGTGTTTCACCTTCTTTACAATTGTCTGCTATACCCATTGGGCACTTTTTGTTGTTAACACACGAGGTTACCCTATCTATTCATCCATCTATCTATCTATCTATCTATCTATCTATCTATCTATCTATCTATCTATCTATCTATCCATCTATCTATCTATCTATCGATCGATCGATCTATCTCTCTCTCTCTCTCTCTCTCTCTCTCTCTCTCT
>RDPX01000272.1:63625-85330 GCA_003991215.1 Morbakka virulenta
TGTTTTGTTTTGTTTTGTTTTGTTTTGTTTTGTTTTGTTTTGTTTTGTTTTGTTTTGTTTTTTCCTTTCTTTTCCAATTTCTACTTCCAGAAACTCAGGAAAGCTCCAAACAGGAAATCTCTCTTCTAGTAAGGCAAAAATCAAGTACTCAGATACTCTTGCAATGTAGTGACTGCCATGGATCTTCAGTTTCATTTGATGTTGTCAAAACGTCCTAAGCAGCCATCTTCATCCACTTGCAAATGATATTAAGAGTCACTCAATAACAACATGACATTCAAATCCTCCTCAATTCAGTTTCCCAAAAAATTGTTTCATTTCTGTTTTCTTTTCGTTATAAAGATGCAGGTTTTCATTCCTGTTCTTTTGAATTCTTCTTAATTGATGCTCCATATACTTCTTCTCATCATTTTACTTAACAGGTATGCCTCAGCTGCTTTCACTCTTCTCTTTTAGTATTTAAAATGCTCCACCATTTGTAGCCATACATTAAAATTTGGAATGTATAGCAATCTAATGGCATTAGTTCGTAGGAGGTACCTATTAAAAGAAATCAGATATTTCTGTTATTGTATGCTTGCATTGTATGTTTGATTCTTTGTATCAGCGAGGGTTAAACCAGTAGATATGTTGTTCTTTTTTAATAATGATATTAGATGCATACAGAAAGTCTCCCTATCCCTCTGTGATACTACCTTCCAACCTCCAAATGCCTCCACACCAAAGTCATCAACACGGGTTCTTGTCAGAACCGGCTCTGGCTGTTGCCTCCTTTAACATTGAAGGATACACAGATGTGAAGGCAAAACTGCTATCCCAGACAACACAAGATTACGACATTGTGTGTCTTCAGGAGACACACCTAAAGACCTCCAGCAGAAGACTGGACCTACCCGGAATGAAGCTGATTGCTGAGATACGACATGAATGAATAATGATATTTAACACACAAAGCTATAATTTGAGAAAGAAAAGAAAATTTAATTTTTTTTTAAACATAACAAAATATATGATAAAATTTTGATGAAACTGTTTAAAAAAATTTTTAAACTAAATTTTCATTAATATATATTGAGGTTATTATTCATCTTTGACCACTGTGTCCTGTTTGAAGAGTGGTTTCCAACAAGGAAGAGACCATCATCCTCATTCTCTTAGTTGATTTTCAAGAGAATTCGAAAGAACCTTGTATTTCAAGGTCTGAAGAATCTTAAATGACCTGAAAATAGACACTACCACAAATCTTGATGATGAAGTTCTTAACAGACGTTAAGCATTATGTGTTGACCGTCAAAACTGGAAAAGGACTGCTGGCGTCAATATGTCAGCATAGCTAATCAATATGCAAAGATGAAGATGTGATTGTACTTCATTGAATATCATTTACTTTATCCTGTATCTTTTTTCAAGGTTAGCTGTTCCTCGAGTTCAAATTTCTCATTTTCTTTCTCTTCAAAATATTGACATACGTCTGTAAATCCTTATTGAATAACTCTATTTTTCTTTTTCATCAAGTAACTTTCACAGCATTTGCTTATGTTCGATTTAATCGATTTAATAAGTCTCATATTTATGCCTATGTGGATGATACAAGCTTGTATAGAATTGTAGTAGTTGTTATATTGCTCGTCCTTTTAATAGAGTTCATCAGTAATTTCTCATTCACTTTCTTGAATCCCTTTACATTTCATACCCAGATCGTTACCAATTATCCGAGTGATCTGCTCAATCATTTTTCCCCTTATCACTTCGTTTCTTTACGCTTTGGAAACCCAAATCTCAAATTACATTTTCTGTGAGATATTTCTCTACCTCAACCCTTCTCCCACATTAATAATTCCTAATTCTTCTCTCGATCTCTCCTGTCTCTTTTACCTGATATTATTCATTCCCTTTCTGTGACCTGGTACAGGCTTTACCTCTTTATCTACCGACTTATTCAGAAAATAACAGCTACGTTCAGCGACGTACTTCAACCACCTTTGGTAGTAACAGGATTACCTCTGGTTTCACCCTGCTTAGCTATAAGATATCTGCCAGTCAGGACACCTTCAGTGTTACTACTTCTACCATCATTGTTGAGTTCATTGACAAAATTTTCCATTACAGCTCACCATATTCCTATCTTGACACCATTACCAGTGCGATTTGTTTTAAGTGACTCCAAAAGGCTCAACTATTCCTTATATTAGGGTGAGCTATATTGCGCTAGAAATCAACCAAGTACTGTAACCTCTACACCTTATCACTTGATTGGATGTCAACAAAGGTTAAAGAGTTTTTTTCTCCCTTATGTTTGAACTAAGAGTCATTCCTTTTCCTACTCTGATTCTCACCAAAGGCTTATAAACCCAACCTGCTCCTAAAACTGGTTCGTAGGCACCAGGTATTCGGTCTTTGCCCCTCCTCAAGTCAGACCCTATGTTTCTGCTACTTATAAGCAGGGAGATGAGGTTGCTTGCCAAAAGTTATTTGAAGCAAATAGAGATTGTTTTGTAGGTGAGTATTTGTCTTTCAAATCTCACCCGACGATTATCATCTTTAGAAGTTACTATTGTTATAATTTTTGTGATGATGATAATAATAATGAGGATGATGTTGATGAGGAGGATGAAGGTGAGAATGATGTATTTCGGCCACTAGGAGGGAAAAAGCAGGACACTTAAATATTAATTTGTATATTTCTGTATTAATGCCATTGGAATGTATGGCCATTTTTGTGACTCTGTCGTGCAAACGTAGACTTTTTGAGTATGAATGAAACAAACCAGCGCTATTGTATCTCCACACTTACTTTCAGCATTATTCGTTTTAGCTATATTAATTTCCTACTGTCGTAACAAATTATGGAGCAGTCCTGGTATTCTCTCTTATTATTCGTTATATGCTAACATCCTCAACTAAGCAATTACTACTTTCTTAAACTAGTTTAGCCATATAATTATTTTATCTATTTATTTTTAAATGTGTTTTCACCGTCAGTTTTCTCCAAATCCTTTGCTTGAAGGATGCTGATCAGGGGGTGTGTGTGGGGGGGTCTTTGTTGTGGTAGTGAAGAATCGATTGGCTTTTTCTGATGCCAACTTGTGGCTATTGGTTTTTGTAAATTTCCAAAGCTTTTGCCCACTCTTGGAGAAATAAACCTGGAACCTCTTGGTCTTAATGGAACTGAGCTAACCACTAAACTTCCTTTTCCATGTAATTGCTAGAAACAAGTATTTTGATAATAAACATTTTTTTAGTCAGCTAGTAATGTATTGTACCAGTTTCTGGAAAGGTTGGCTTTGTATATAATAGCTGAATATGAAATAAAGAGATTTAAAAATATATATTTTCTTTGTAGGGTGGTCAGTTTACTCTATCTGCACCAAAACAAGGTATGTTTTTAATCACTTGAGAAGGAAACGTTTCTAATGTTGGATTTTATTGTTGTTATCTTACGTATTATCATTCGTAAAAGACAACAGAGAAAGAGAAAGAAAGAACACATCAAAGAAAAAAGATTGGTACACAACAGAGAAAGAGAAAGAAAGAACACGTCAAAGAAAAAGATTGGTATACGTGAAATTAAAGTTCTTTGGACATATAATGCGAGCTGATGGGATCGAAAGAAGCTTAATGCTAGGAAAAATTATAGGAAAAAAGAGCAGAGGAAGACCAAGAACAAAGTTCACTGATAATCTCAGCAAGATTACAAGGCATACAACTTTGGATCTCATCAGAATGACCGAAAGCAGAGAGAACTGGAGAGCCATGGTCATCGATGTCTGCACGAACAGACCTGATACCTGAAGAAGAAGAAGAAGAAGAAGAAGACGAAGAAGAAGAAGAAGACGAAGACGAAGACACGTGTAATGATAAATAAGAGTGTTATCATTCTTGCATGTAAAGAAACAGTTTTTATATTGGGAATCCTGGAATTAGGAAACCAGATGATAAAATTGCACTATGGCTTTCTTACTTACACTAATTGATAAGAAAACTAATTTGATGCAACATATTGAAAAATATTTTCAATTTGTAAGCAGAATGCTATCCTAAAAATTAGTAGATTAATGAAGGGTACAGTTGGGTATATCTAAATTCAAACAAAATATAGAAGTAAAATAAATTTATACCTTTTTATCAGTCAAGAACCATCCTTAGTTACCATTTGTTTATTTCGTTTTGATCAGATGAATTTTGTTGGTTTGGCCTTGACAGATATTTGGATTTATGTAATTTTGGAATCCCCAATCAGTGAAGTCATGCTTTTTTATCGAACTTCCGCTCTTAGAAAACAAGCAGAGCTTTGATTGTCTTCAATGTATAATAATGTATTATTTATATATATATATATATATATATATATATATATATATATATATTGAGAGAGAGAGAAGGAGGAAGGGGGAAAGAGAAGACAACAACCAGACAGACAGGCAGAGAGACAGAGAATAGAGGCTTGAGACAATACACCTTGTTTTCTTCCCTCCTTCACCCTAAACATGGCTTGAAGCCACAAAGTGCAGATGCTTACTTTTATCATTTTATATTTTACTTTTTGATCTTTTTATTTGTTGCATCCATCTCTCTTCTAATTCTGTCTCCCCAAACGTACATAAACTGTACAAACTAAATAATTTGCGGTTTATAACTGAGAAACAAAACTAGATAGGAAAATAATCTTCCAATTAATCACTGATTGAATGTATTGCTTTTTCTAACTCCTTGGATAATTCCATATCAAAACATCTGCTTCGCCTTGCAGAAGTAAGGTCAGTTACTACTCGATCTATTGAGTTTTTTACGAAGCAAAATATGTTAATTATCAATATGACATCCAAACCTGTGACAAAAAGTTGGTTCTAGGTGAAGGAGGAAACAATGCTGCATCAAACTGAGTCAAATTCTAACCTTGATGCTTTGTTCTCTGTGCATAGATTTTCAATCAAATGATGAAAAAGTTGCAAGGCACCCAAAACAGTGTACTCCTATAGAAAAGGTAAGTATGTTAGTGTCTCACTTCTTTTTATTTGAGGGCATCATGTGTCGATCAGGTTTCTAAACAATCTAATAGTTATATTAGATTGTTGTATATTATATGATATTTATTATATTTCTATATTATCATGTGTAATAGCAACAACAGATGGCGATTTTGATGTTACTGTTATAATAATTGATGCTTTTGTTATTTTCATGGTAAACAGAGAGAAAGAGAAAGATAGACACACTGACAGAGAGATGGAAATGTATAACAAGAGAGACAAACGGAGGGATAGGAAAGATGGGAGAAAGCTAGAGGGGAATAAGGTACACAGACATACAGGTAGACAGACAAAAAGAAAGAGGAACAGTCAGAAACAAAGATGCAGATTTAGACGCACAGAGAATAAGACAGAGAGAAAGAATAAGAGAGAGAGAGAGAGAGAGAGAGAGAGAGAGAAAGAAAAGAAAGAGAGACAGACAGACAGACAGGTAATTTCTGTTTCTTTCTGTCTCTCACTATTGATTATGTTGACTTTCAAACGTTGCTTAGACTCTTTTCCTTTTTTCGTGCGATTCCTTGTTACTCTTGGCCTATTACCATCAGATTTTTGGCACAAAAGTCCCATGATACTCCTTTTTGACTACAGGAAGAGACTAATAGTAGAGCTCCGATGTAGACCGACTTTGGTTTCGAAAGGTTCCGTCTGTTCCCGTGCAATGCAAAGCATGTCAAATGGGGCTTCATTAACATTCTTTATACCTCCATATTTTCCATTGGTATTATATTTTCTGTTTTTAGTAACACCTTTAATAAGCAGGCTGTCTTTCTATGTCGCATATTTTTATCTTCTAGGTTTCAACAGGAACCAAACACCTCCCTTTAAATAACGGACAGCAAGCCATACAGCCACTTATTCCAGCATATATGATTCCTTATCAACCAATATACACTCCTGTCAATAACATAGACAGCTGCTCAGGTTACCATCCTCATCCCCTTGGTAATAATCAAACACCTGTTTCCTTTAATTATGTGGCATATCCACAACCAAGTGGTCAAATACCATTCAATGGATATCAACAGGTTTGTTAAAAGATAATCGTTATCGATCAGTGTATGTTATTATCGATTTCATTGGTTATGATATCTATGGTAAATGAATACGAATTGATCGAAAACCATTAGTTTTATTATTATTTTTTTTTTTTTTTTTTCAGATTTTCTTTTTTTGACTTGTAAGTTAAAATGAAACACCGGGCTACTACCAGTAGCCTAGGGTGAGTGAAATTGGAAGTTATTGTTTCCATTATTTTGAAATTTAAGTTTTTCAGGCGAAAGGAACGAATAATATTTCTATTATATAACAGGACAATTCACAAACAATCTACTTCTTCGTACTAAGACTAATCACAAACATTGATTATGAATTTTCAACTTGACACCCACAGAAAGTAGACAAAACAAACAAAACGAAACAAAAGCAAAACCAAACCAAAATTGATTCACTAAACAATCATTGCTAGAACTTCACGAACATTAAATATAGTTTTAACACACAAAAAGGAAATGGTTTGATTTCAAATGGTCTGCTTTACATACTCAAATGCTCTTCTTAGTAGATGTGCCATACTATTTAATACTACCTTTTGTATCTCATATAAGGAGGGGATTACTGGAATTTTCTCTAACAATTGCTTTGTTCCCTTTTTTTATCATGCCTAGTGCACCTGCCACAACTGGTATTGTGGTCGTTTTAAAGTGCCACATTTTTTGGATCTCTATCTCCAAATCTTTGTATTTGGAGAGTTTCTCAAACACTTTGGCAGATATATTTCTATCTGATAGCACACTCATGTCAATCAGGAGACAGGAGTTGTTTTTCTTGTCTTTGATGACAATGTCAGGTCGATTGGCCTGAATAATGCGGTCAGTGTGAATTGGGAAATCCCACAAGATGGTGCAATTTTCTCCTTCTGTTACTGGTTCAGGGTGGTGTTCGTACCAGTTACAGGTATTGGTATCAATATCAAAGTGTTGGCAGATTTTCCAGTGAAGATATTGACGAGCTCTGTCGTGTCGATTTTTGTACTCTACCGATGTTAAGATAGAGCAGCCTGAGACTAGATGGTCAATCGTCTCTACTTTATCATTTCACAACCTGCACGTTGCGTCGGCACCATTATGTAAAACATTAGCCTGGAAATTTCGCGTGAATAAGCTTTGGTCTTGCGCAGCAAGAATAAAACCTTCAGTTTCCCCTTTCAGTCCAGAGCTCGAGAGCCACTGATAGGTTGCGATTTTATCTACATCAGCGTTATTGGCTCGAGTCGTAAACTGTCCGTGGAGAGGTTTCTCTTGCCACTTAGATTCAAGCTATTTCAAACCAGTCTTTTTTGCTAATTTCTCAGCCTTATGAGCACACTCTGTCGGTGTTATTACATTGTCTATTTCAGTATCAATATTTAGCTCATGAGAAAACCTTTCATATTTCTTCAAAACAGAGTGGAGAGTCTTCCAATCTTCTTGTAAATTCACTAGTTACAGTATCGAATCGTTTGTTGCATCTAGGAATTTACATAATCCTATTGTGCTTGTTTTATAACTTAGTTCTAGTTGGATCATTCCCCTTCCACCATCTTTTCTTGGAATATATAAAGGATCTACGTCTGATTTTGGGTGATGCATTCTGTGACACTTAAATTGTTTTCTTATTTTCGTATCCAACTTTTTCAGGTCACTCAAATTCCAGTTAATGATATTAAAGGTATATGTTACTATGGGTATTGCAAGTGTATTAATAGCTGTTATTCTATTCTTAGAGTTTAGTTTGGTCTTCATAATTATTCTTACTCTGCATATGCATTCTTTTATAATATTCTCTTTCATCTTGGCATGTTGTATACCATCTCCTTCATTAACTCCAAGATATTTATAAGTGCCCTCTTGGTCCAATTCCTTAATTACGGTGTCCTCATCTAATACTAAATTGTCAGTCTTGACTAACTTACCTCGTTCAAATGAAGATTTAGCACATTTATCTAAACCGAACTCCATCCCAATGTCATCGCTAAATGCTTTTACTGTTTTCACTAGTCCTTTAAGCTCTCCATCATTGCTGGCATAAAGCTTCAAATCATCCAAGTAAAAAAGATGATTTATTTTTGGATCGTTGAACTTATAGCCATATCCTGTATTGTTTAGAAGTTCTGAGAGAGGTATGAGGCTCATGCAAAAAAGAAGAGGAGAGGGGAGGAGGAGAGAGGAGAGAGAACCACAAATGCCACCGCAGGCTTTAGTATAATTATACTTTGATCAGATGAATTCATACATATATTTTACCATTTTACATAAAATGACCGATTTACTACAAAATCTAAGGATAATAATTAAAATCGCATTATTTTTTGTCAAAAGCTTTCCGCTAAGACTCCTTTGCAATAAAATAAGACAAAAAAATCCCACTTTTGTTTAATTCCTATAAGAATCTAATTCTGCATTTGGTCGTCCTGAATAATGAGTAAACACTACTTCTAAGCCTCTTTAGCTTTAATTGCCCTTTCTTGAGAATAAATTTGTTTACATTTGCTTTCCTGATGACATTTTACTTTCTCGAGCATTTAAGGATCTACCGACCCCCCGACCCCCCGCGCAGCCCTACCCTTCATGTACCTGGCATCAAGTCGGCAAATCAAAACTATAAAATACCATGAAATGATTGCCACCATGATATCTTTCATAGGTGAATGATGAGTTTGGGTGACTTAGAAACTACTCGTGGTAAAAAAAAGACCAATGGAAGTAAGAAGATAGAATTCGAAGTAAATTACAACATTCGAAGAAAAATATAGCATTTAAGAACTGATCTGGTTATTTAAGCGTCTGTAAAAGAAAGCCTTACTTTTCATCTTCTGAAGTAACATGAAGAAAACTCAGTGAAATGAAGCAAATATTTCTGATCAATGATTGCTTTAACGCTTTATATAACAAATGATTTGGTATGATGAAATCTATCTTGTTGACAAAATCTTCCAAGGAGCTTTCCCCAAAAGTGTCTTGTATAACTTAATCTATTTTTAAAGATAAACTTTTCATTCCCTAAAATTGTCTTTTTGGATGAACGAAAAAGGTAATATCTTTTTACTTTGATATTTTCCCAATTTATTAAGTTATCGTAATTTTGATGGAAGTATTTGGAAGTTCAGAAAGAGAAATAAAGAGACCCAAAGGCACTGCTTCTAGCTTAGTTCCATTTACATATATTGAAACGATTTCCCCATCTAAATAGTGCCACTTGTAATTGTGTAGTCATTAGATCTTTCCTTCTGTTTAGGGCTATTTGCAGACTGGAATGACAGGAGCCTGTCCTTATACATTTCACCAGGTAAAAATGTGATTAGATAACCAATGTACAAACTACAAGAGCGAAAGTAAGACAAAACGTTTCAATTTCTTTGGTCTGCCTGTATAATGATTAGCGTCTGTTACATCTGATTGATAGTCTGGTGAAATTTGTGGACGGAAGATAGACAGTATGTGCTTTGCTTAGCCCGTTACAAAATAGCAGGTTTCTTGAAACTGGAATGTGTACTATTGATTGATATCACTTTTGCTCTGGATTCAATTCATTATTTTATTGTATTTGTTTGTTTCATTCAACGCTGTTTTAAACTTAATTTTCACTTTGCTCTAGGCAAAGAGCTTTTTAGGCTAAAAAAAATTATTTTTGAAAGATTTGGAAATCAAAAACTAGAACAGTTGAGAAAAAAGTATGATGTGTTGGAATTGATAACAACCACATCTTCTCTATAATACTGTGTATTTTTTGTTTCATTATCTCTCTCCTTTTTCTTATCTTTTTCTGTCTCTCTTCCTCATGCTCTGCCTCTCTGTGTCTTTTTCCTTATGTGCCTCTCTGCCTCTCCCTCTTACCCCCCTCACGTCTTAGTATCAAGGGGCCGTGGCTGCGCAGTGAGGAGTGGAGGCCCACACCTTACACCTCAGAACTTACAGGCTAAAGGTTATACATTGTCAAATTTAGTAGAATGAAACAATTTGCATATTAGTTTATAGACGTCCAAGTTAAAATAACACAGAAAGATATTGTTAGCTTTCAAAACTAACGCCAGTAACCCCTCCCCCCAAAGGATCCTCGGGTGCACCCTGTGCGCTCCTCAACCCGAACATTGCCACAGCCTTGCTTTGTATAGCTGTGTTTGTCTGTGTGTTTTTTTGTGTTTTTGTCTCTCTCTCTCTGTGTCTGTCTCTCTCTGTGTCTCTCTGTCTCTCTCTGTGTCTGTCTCTCCGTCTCTCTGTGTGTGTGTCTCTCTGTCTCTCTTTCTCTTTCTCTCTGTCTCTGTCTCTGTCTCCCTCTCTCTCTCTCTTTCTCTCTCTCTCTCTCTCTCTCTCTCTCTCTCTCTCTTACTGAGTTTGCAGTGTTAGCAAGCCATAATATGATGTTTATTATTAATTTTAATCTTATTATTCTATTATTACCATATGATTATTGAAATCCGATTATTTTGTCTTTCAGATACAGTTTACAAGTTTGAACTAATAGATTACTTTGCTAAAAAAGCTGGTTTTGTTATCAACACAAAAATGTATATTACAATACTTTCTCGCGTATCACAATACATACATATCTACATATCATGATATATCAACACTAGAAATCTAAAAGTTCTGCTTGAATCACTTTTTTATATATTTTTTCAATGTTTACAGATGTAAGTGACACCTGAGATGATACGGAAGATTAAAATGGGACTGAAATGAAAGAGAGAGAAGACTTCAGCCACAGGAAATCGCCGTTTCACAAAGAGAAGAAGACAAGAAGTGTAGTATTTTTATTTCTTTAAAAGATAGGATTTTTATAGTAGATTCAATTTAGGTACTCGTTTTGATTATTTTTAAAGTAAATTTCTATTAATGATTTAGATAACGTAGGAAGAGTGCTAGAATTACACAGTACATTTAAAGTCAAACTTGATTCCATTTATTTTGCAAATTCGTATGAAGGAACATGCCTTCGTTTTGTGAATGTATTTTAGAAGAGATATCTGTAGCAGTGTTGTCTACTGTGATATTCTTTCCACTAGTTAGCTCATCTTAATCCATTTATTCTCTTCATAGCATTGTATAAAATCAAGAGGACATTTGCAGCCGGCTCTCTTAAGGATAAATGTAACTTCCCTTGTTCTTATTTTCATAGTTAAGAATGAACTAGAAGGACAGAAATGTTTAGTACTCCTTTTTGTCAAGCAGAGAAGGTCAGGAAACTTTGTACATTGTACGATTCGACTGAGAATATTACGACATAAGCTATTACACACTATATTAGCACATATCCATTAAAACAGATGTCAGTGCTTTTTGTCATTATGCCCTAATAGTAAATGCTGATTTTTTTATACTCTGAAGGGGTTCTTTTTCACCGTTTACTATCTAAAATTACTCTTTCATTTCTTATTTAGCCGTCATTCAATATCTGCAAGGTTCACAGATATTGAATCTAGTAATAAAGTCAGTATATTTCAAAAAAAAAAGAGTTAGAATTAGTATTTCTTTTCACCTTGAGATCTCACCCCTCTTATGACATCTTGTAAGTAAAATAAAGCATTTTAAAGTATGGAGAATAAGAAATGACTTAATAGGTTGAATAGTTTAGTTGCGTTAAAAATAAGAGCACTTGGTTTTGTCATAGTTTTCGTACTGTCTGACTGTCTTTTTGTACATGTAGCATTCAGTCTCCAACTAAACCATTTCAGTTTAGGGGGGATCAGAGTTTGTTTAATATTGTAAAGAGGATTTGTGAATGAGTGGTAATCTTATTTGTACTGTAGGCCCAAAAAAATTGGAATCGATTTAGTAACTTGCTAGGAATACACTGTAAGTGTTTTAATGTTAGGAATATCAAATGATAGATGTTGCTTATTAGATAATTTGGTTGTTTCATTTCTTTAATTAGAGCTGTTTTCGGTAGTAATACATTTTTGAAAACTACAATAAGTCCTTGTTATTGTCTTGAAAATTCTGAACTTTATGGACTCAGAGGAAGCCATAGACGTAAGAGCGTTTCGACTCAGCCTGATGATGGAAGAAGTATCTTTTGAAACGTAGCTCAGAAAAAGCTTATGACGCATGACATGATAAAGCTCTTACATCCTTGTTGTCTTGTTAATAATTCTCCAACTCAAAAATAGAAAAGAAAAGAAAAACATATAGAGAATGCAAGGATCAGTCAGGCAGGTTATGTCTTTCTCCCATATTGAGAATTCTACCTAATATTGTATATGTGAATTCAATGAAATCTATAAAATCACATGCTTTGCGTCATAATCATAATGCTTCCACTGTCATAAACTCTTGATATATATATATATATATATATGTTTGTCTGTCTGTCTGTTTGTTTGAAGTAAATTTATGAGAAAAGTACTGAACCCAGGAAGCTGAAATTTGGAGTGAGTTTATTTTTATCCGAGGAAGGATCTGAGATATAAAAGGCTGACCTCAGAGGTCATCCAACCCGATTCGGGTATAAATATTCTGGAGTATTATAGAGCAACCAATCCCATTTTCAAGGTGAAGGAGGCCTCCAGTCAAAAAAATTGAATAAAAATATAAACATTTTAACTTACTTCGACATTGTTGCAATTGAATACCTTGTGTTATTGCCTGGTTTATGGAAAGTGTTTCTCAACACGTTTTAAGAATACTTGGCTAACATTCGTGGCAGCGTTTTTGCTGAACAGAGGATTAGAGCAAATGATATTGATAAATAGCAGACTGGCATTCTTGCTTTATTTGATTGAAAATTCTTATTTTCTTTTGTTTTACCATAATATAGTATGTTCAAAAGAAAAAGAAAATTTATTTCAGGTAAGCATAGGTTTTTAACCGAAAAGCCTATACTCATCTGACAGACAGTACTTTTCTAATCACTGTTTCACTTTCACATAAAAATTTCATTCTCAAGTTTATCTACAACCTTTTCATCAAATATTACTTTTATCGCATTTTTCAATTTCTTCAATCCATCGCTACAACATTCAATCATCACTGGTATAACTTTCACCTTAAACCCTTACCCTTCCTCTCGTAGTTCAAAACACATTTGTTGATATTTCACAATCTTTTCTTTTCTCTTTACCTGTTTATTTCGTTCTTCGGGGCATGCCATATCCTTTGCCAAATTTCACCTCCTTACTGTACATCTGCAAAATTTCTTCTACCTCCCTCTTCAACGATGTCTGTTCTTTCTCACAATTATTGTTCCATGCTTTCGCTAATCATTCGTTTGTTGTCATTGCCATATAACATGTAACTCTTATTCTTATTCTTATCTTATTGTACTCACTCTTGCATTAATAACTTGTATGAAATATTTATCATTCAAACTTTGTCTGACCAATTATCTTGCCTTCTTTCGTACCTTTTTCTTCACTCTTTCCATTACTATTTTCACTTCTATTTTCCCCATTACTGTCAATCTTGCTTCGTTCACCATCTTACCCTCTCTGAAGATTACTTCTGCACATTTTTTTTACTCAATTACATGTTTCTGTGTTCATACTAGCCTTCACAATGATTTACTATCTCTAGCTTTTTAATACTTTCCTGGTATACTTTCAGGTCACCAATGAATAGACTATGAGTCCTTCTGATAGTTCTTTCTCCTGGAGCTCTCCCCTATCAATATATTTTACAATAGCATTCAATTCATCCAATGTCAAAATATCTTCGTCAATGAACAGTAATTGTAAGGAAAGTATACAGTTGGTTAAAGAAACACTGCAACAAAACTGTCCACGTCACAAAATATGATATAAAAATCTCTCTTTGCAGTATGCCTCTCATTTGCTAGTTTACAGTAGAGCTGATATGCTAAACGTATACTTTCAGTTACACTAAGTAATGAATCCTATACTATTTTTCTAAGAATTTTCCAGACCTTTTCTGCAAATTAAATCGTTGCTCTAAAAATTGACGTCATCATACCTCATGACCGATTTTTCCCAAAGTGCTCCTTCTGCCTGACTATGATGAGTTACGTGAGCTTTATATCATACAAAACGTTCTACACTCGTAATATTGTAAACGTGCAAACCTTTTCTTGTTGCTTAGTTGATGCAATCAATTTACTCCAGTCTTCGTTTCAACAAATCTGTACACTTTTCAGCCATGAGATTCTCTTTCATTGTACCACCCACCTTCTTTTTAATTTGTTATCTTTTGTAAGATTCATCATCTAGACCAGACGTCAGTGATCAAGGCTCTCTATTCAGGTGCATCCATCAGATATCTTTAAAACGGTTATAGAATCTTGACAACTACCAACTGCCAAGAACTTAAACTATTCAGAAATACTTTTCTTTCCTATTATTCTACTCTTTTTGCGCTCTATTTTTCCTATTAAAAATAAGTGTTCAAGGAGACAAATTCGTCCTAAAAATTACATTAATTTATCTGTCTTTAGTAAGTACTTAAATTACCTTTAATTACCATATAATTTGGAAATTGTCTTCAACAGTTTTTACTACATCATAGACTAATAAATTTGATAAATTGAAGTAACCCAATGTCTCATATTCTTGGTAATAATTTCTCATATCCTCGACAAACTATTTCGATCTGTCAGTGGCGTATCAGTTGATATCTTTTGTTCAATACTTGATACTCCAAGATCTTTTCAGTTTTTTCTTTTCAGCCAACCATTTGATGCTCAGAAACTATGATCTAGATCAGGGTATCAAGGTAGAAAAAAGATCTGTTTGGCACTGTTTCTTGTTTCTTTTAAAATATTAAACACTAGCATCCCCAAGTACTAAATAATTTGTTGTCATAGATTTGTTTTTCCTTTGAAATCTTTGCTTGACACTTTTTGAAGAATTTCATTTTCAACGGAAGCATGCTCCTCGCTCTATCTACGAACGTTCTTTCGATCGACAGAGAAAGCTTTAGAAGTCACAGACTTACAGTCAATGGACATAAGTATTCGCGATTTTCAAAATATCGGCATCGATTGCTAAATAATGTTGCATCTTTCATCGTTCATAACTTTTAACTTAAGTGTCGGATGATAAAGGTTTTACTGTAACAGGTGCCCTTAAATATCACATCATCAAAGATATGATTTATTTTATTGTCTGCTTTGTTTACTTCCATATATTTGTTTACAAGTAANATTTTTCCTATTAAAAATAAGTGTTCAAGGAGACAAATTCGTCCTAAAAATTACATTAATTTATCTGTCTTTAGTAAGTACTTAAATTACCTTTAATTACCATATAATTTGGAAATTGTCTTCAACAGTTTTTACTACATCATAGACTAATAAATTTGATAAATTGAAGTAACCCAATGTCTCATATTCTTGGTAATAATTTCTCATATCCTCGACAAACTATTTCGATCTGTCAGTGGCGTATCAGTTGATATCTTTTGTTCCATACTTGATACTCCAAGATCTTTTCAGTTTTTTCTTTTCAGCCAACCATTTGATGCTCAGAACCTATGATCTAGATCAGGGTATCAAGGTAGAAAAAAGATCTGTTTGGCACTGTTTCTTGTTTCTTTTAAAATATTAAACACTAGCATCCCCAAGTACTAAATAATTCGTTGTCATAGATTTGTTTTTCCTTTGAAATCTTTGCTTGACACTTTTTGAAGAATTTCATTTTCAACGGAAGCATGCTGCTCGCTCTATAAAGATACGGCAGGAGTCAGTACTATGAAAATGACACTATTGCATTTATGAGTTTTGTAAGAGGTGGTCATCTCTACAAGGTGCTTTGGTACTTCTTGTCTTTCACCCTCCAAAGATTAAGTAGACTTTTCTCCTATAAAATTTTTTCCCCAATAAATTGTACATCAAACGAAAGAGCATCTATGTAAATGATATACTTTTAAAACTTAGATATTTTTGTTCCTCTTAGATTACTGATTTAAATAGTATAATTTCGCTTTCTGTATCTTGTTTACTTGTTTAGATATGACTTTTTATGTTTGAACCTCAGGGTTGGTTTTGAGAAAAATTTTCATTTCTTTTGTGCCCGTCCATCGCCATGTCTCCTTTGGTCGCTCTGGTCTTCTTTTCCGCTGTGATGTCTAATACAGGGCTCCTCCGAGGTATGAGTCAAGTGACATGCTGCAGACGTGCCCAATCCATCCCCATCTACATGCCTTGATAGTCTCTTGGAGTGTTATTATTCCTGTCATATTCATACCACTTCTCTTTTTGCTCTAAACCATTCTTCCTGCATACACCCCAGTGAATCCTTCTAGCAACTCCACCGTGTCTTTTTTTATATTCTTTTTGCGCTAACTTTTTACATTCGCTAAAAAAGTGATGCACACTTACACCCTTTTTTCCACGCATTCTACAGACAGGACTCTTTAGAATTTTATTAATTTTATGTTTAATGTAGTTTGTCCTAATTGCCTGTTCCTGTGCGGCGCATATCAGAGCTTCCTTTTTCTTTTCAAGTCGTTTGTTACTAGTCAATTTCATGCCTTCCCTTTATTTACTCTATCGGCAGTTTCTCTCACAAACTGGTCATACATATTTTTTTCCAAACATCGTTATTTACACTCCTCCCCTTTATCTTTTAAACACTTTCTTCTCCAGGGTTCCTTCAGTTGGAATGGTCTCGGCTACTTTCACACCTTTTATAAGGAGTTCTTCAGAATTCAAAATGTATTGCCCGAGACAATTCTCTTCTGTTCTTACTACCACTTCTATGGAATTGAAACCTCTGCCACCTTCCTTTCGTCTCATATAAAGCCTATCAACATCATTTTTTGGGGTAGAACGAACCATACATCATCATTGATTTTCTAGTTTTCCTGTCAATCCTTTTAAACTCACTATCTCTTCCCTCAATTATCCCCGCCCCTTATCTAAAAATTGCTACTACCCAGGTGTTTATCGCTGTTATCTTATTTTTTCCGTTCAATTTGGATTTCAAAATTAACCTCAGTCTCCTCTCATACTCTTTTGTAGTCTTGTCTTTCATTTCACCTTGTCTAGTTCAGTTATTTCTAAATACGTATAACCTTCCTCTTCAACCTCCTTCATTACCTCCCCATTCGGAAGATCTTCACGCCTAGTAATCCAAACCCTCTTCAAAATCAACACACCACCAATTTTTCATTCCGACTTCCATGCCTATATCCTCACTAAATATATGGATCGTTTTCACCAACAAGTCAATTTCATCCTCATTTTTGCCCATAGAGTTTTAGGTCATCCATAAAAAGTAAGTGATGTAGGGACACTTGTCCTCTATGCCATTCATATTCTGCGTTTACTTTTCTGAGAATAAGAGTCATTGGTATCATACATAGTACAAATAATAATGCTAAAAGGCTGTCACCTTGAAAGATACCTCGTCTCATCTCTTTATCTCCCAGTTGTTCTCCATTAGACGTAAGAGATAGCTTCCACTTTTCCATGCATTTCTTTAGAAATTATCTGACGTTTTTTGGTATTCCAAACAGTTCCATGCACTCCTTTATCTAGCTATGGGGGGCAAAATCATAGGCCTTTTTATAATCAATCCGTGCCATAGCTAGATTTTTGTGCCTTTTCCTGCAATCTTTTAACACTGTTTTGTCAATTAATAGTTGATCTTTTGTTCCACGACTCTAGTGTCTGCAAATCTTTTATTCTTCGGGGAAAAACTTTTTTCTTTCCAGATATCCATACATTTCCTCTGATATTACTCCAGTCATCAGCTTATACATAATTGGGAGGCATGTAATTGGGAAAAATTATCAACAACATTTTCCTTTGAAACCTCCTTTTGGCATAGGACGGTATGGCCATAACTCATCCATTCAGGAAGACAGTGTTCTCCGATTAATATCTTGTCCAATTGTTCAGTAATTCTGTCGTTTACGTTTCTAAGGTTCCTAATTCAAAACGCTTGTTGTGAGTGCTGCTCACTATTCAGTTCTTCTTTCATTTCCTTCAACCAACTGGTCTACTTATTATGGTCCTCTTCAACACTCCAGATGCCCCCCTAAAACTTCCTGTTGTCCTTGGCATTAGGCACCTCATCCGATTTAATACCACCTCCACTTAACTCAGCATAAACTTTCTTCTGATCACAATTAAATAACCTATTTTGTACAAATTGTTTGATTCTTTGCTCATATCGCTTAATTTTTGCACTTTTGACAATCATTCTTTGTTTCAATTCTTCCATTACAGTGTTTAACCCTTTTCTTTTCACTCTTTATTTTTCTTCTAGCTTCCTCAGTTTAACTGGAGTTTTTTTATCTTATTTTCCTTTCGATTGCCATCACAATCTTTTCCTTCTCTCAGAATCTCTCTTAGCTCATCTATAATTTTTTTTTGTTCTGGATCTATGTCGTTTTTCTTTACTTCTCCTCTCTCTGTCTCATTTGTTTGGGTAATTGTTTTACTTCCTAAATCAATTTCATTCCCATCCTCATCCATGGCTCTCTCTTCATCCAACACATCATTTAACCTCGTTTCATTTGTTTTCTATTCCCCTTCTGATCATTTCTAATTGTACATCCGATAACCATCCATTTACTCTAATAGCCCTTGCTTGAAAACACACACTTTGCTCAGTTGATTCAAACAAACCTCTGTTTTTCCACTCGTGGAACATTATGTGTCTATACCCTCTGACAGGTGTACCTTCTACAATAAAGGGTTTACTGCGATAGTAGCATTTCATAACGATCCTGTTAACTTCCTTAGTCCACTTCATTCCAGCAGCCTCAAGACAACAGGGTCCCCACTGCTGTACCAGAGAATACCTGCCTGGCGAAAGTCCTTCACATACAGTTCCAGTCTCATTCACGCTGTAATTTTCTTTATTTTAGATTTTGCATTTAACATTCATCAGAGGATTAGTGAATTTAAGTTTGCACTACCACCAGTATTTTTATTGAGACACATCTCCAGGAGAGTTGCTATTCAAAGCTAAAGACCCAATTCTAACTATTTCACACAGTTACATTCCACCAGACGTCAACCTGGAATTTACAACTGCGGTTGGTTAATTGTTATGATTTTTCCTTCTCATAGGACGACTGCCAACCAAAATTTACGACCTCATCCTTGCCAGAAAGAGGGAAGGGAAGTTCAGCACATCTCGACACTAAATCGATAAACTATACTCGAAAAGATGGAAAATTTCCGTGCCATTCATCAACCTAGTCCCGACCCAAGATCAAACTAAAGACGCTTTATTGTTCTGAGTTTTCCTTCTCATAGGATGGTTTCCTACCAAAGCTAACGACCCCACCCTGGCCGGAAGAGTGAAGGATTTTTAACCTTTCTGCCAAGGGGCTGGATACTCCACGAAGAAATCACTTGACTCTTCATGTCCATGCGGTATGTCCACGCTGACAAACTTAACTCCGCCAGACGTCAACCCGGTATTTCAAGGTCTTGGGGTAGGCTAACAACTGCTACACAGATATGATAGAGCTTTTTGGCCATCGTTACTACTGCAAACTTCAAATACCCTTCCGAAGTAGTAACGATGGCCAAAAAGCTCTATCATATCTGGGTCCCAAATTATGGAATAGGTTACCGTCGCACATTAAATTAAGTTACAATACTAAATCTTTTAAGCACAACATCAAAAAAATTTTCTTTGAAAAGCTCCAGAAGAAAGAGAACGATATCTACGTGTATTACTAAATATTCTATTTTCTTTACAGCACGGTTATTGATAAAAACTACAATAAAACCAACGTTAAATCCGACATTGAAAATACAGATTGGCATCTGTTGTTTGCCTGTACAAACCCAACTATTGCATGGGACTATTTAAGAGAAAAATTATCACACGTTGCAGACAGTCATGCACCATTTACTACTGAAACTATTAAAGGAAAACCATGCCCCTGGTTTAATGAGGATATAAAGCGAAAAATGAATGTTTGTGACACTCTGAACCGAAAACCTCAGAAAAACAAAACCTACTGGGAGGCGTACAAGAGACGGAAAAACCAGGTTAACAACCTTATGAAAAGAGCGAAAGCGGAATACCACAAAAATCTTTTAGAACAAAACAGTACAAAACCCGAAAAATTTTGTAAATGTATGAAAAGCTTGTTTCCCACCAAAGCAAAGGTAGAAATTTCCTGTACGAAATTTGAACTGAATGGTAAACAAATTAACGACAAACAGCAAATACCAAATGGGTTCTGAAATTTTTATCAAACAGTAACCTCAAAACTCAAGCAATCAAGTCCAACAGTCAAAGATTTTGTATGGTCCAGTCCAAATAAACGAAGAACGAATGCAAATGTTTTCAAATTTTCACACGTGTCAGTACCGGAAGTGAAAAAGCATCTGAAACAACTGAAAAGAAATAAGTCCGCAGGCATTAACGAAATTCCTAACTGCATTCTCATAGACTGTGCACATCAACTTGCACCATTAATTTCGCATCTTATCAACCTTCCTTTGAAGACTGCTCGGATACCAGAAGACCTAAAAACTGCAAAAGGTACATCTGTCTACAAAGACGGTCAGAATTCTAACTTTACGAACTATCGACCAATTTGTGGTGCTACCAATCATCTCTAAAATCTTGGAACGATGTGTTTATAGTCAACTTATTAACCATCTTGAATCGAAAAATCTACTTTCCTCGGAACAGTATGGTTTTCGTAAAAAACGCAGTGAAGAGCTTGCAACAGTGCTGTTCCTTGATAAGATACACAGGGCCATGGAGCATGGAAACCTTACAGGTGCTTTTTTTGTCGATTTTAGCAAAGCATTTGACACCATCAGCCATTCTACCATCCTGGATAAGTTTCCAGAATTTGGAATTTTAGGAGATGAACAAGTGTGGTTTACTGACTACCTTTTCAATTGAAAGATGAGAGTCAACTATGGGGGTAAACATTCGACACCACTCCAAATCTACTGTGGAGTCACACAAAGCTCAATTTTGCCCCCCCTGCTGTTTCTCCTTTATTTCTATGAACTTCCATCGATACTAAAATACTGTAAAGTGATAATGTACGCGGATGTCACTGTCCTTTACTACAATCACAAGGATCTGAAAGAAATTGAGAAAGTATTACAACAAGAACTGTGCGTTATGTCGAAATGGCTACAAGATAATGAACGTTTCATAAACATGAAAAAGGGGAAAACAGAAGTTATATGATGTTTGGACCAAAGAAACGGTTGAATCAACAAGAACACAAAATGGACATTCAATATCAAGCAGAATCAGTAAATATATCATTTAGCTATAAATACCTAGGTGTTCAGCTCGACCCTTAACTGACCATACAAGAACACTTTGCTTCAATTTGCAAAAAGGCATACATGTATACATCTACTGAAAAGAATAAGACCTTTTATAATGGACATAGTCACCCTGAGAATCTACCAAGCGCTTATTGTTCCGATAATTACATATTGTTTGTTGACCAACTTCTACCATCAACCATCTTGAAAAAATTCAATAATGGCACTTGAATTTCGTATTTGTGAACTGACAAATGAAGAAGTTTCATCCATGAACAACATTTTTAAAAGAAAAATCTGTCTTGCAGTATTCAAATATATTAACAGACTTTTTCAAAACTTTGAAGATTATTTTGAACTCGTAAATCACGACAAAGGAACCAGAAACAATAATAAACTTTTGAGAGGGCCTAAAGTGAAACTAGAAAGTACTAAAAAGTCTTTTTATTACAATGGGGTAGTAGTTTATAATGACTTA
>RDPX01000272.1:147546-178928 GCA_003991215.1 Morbakka virulenta
GAAGGGAGGCCTAGCATTGCTAATCACTTTGAACGATTTAATGTCGAAAATTTATTAACTTTCTTTCCTTCAGCCAATTTAAAAAAATGGTGGGCTGCCTCGGTCTTCAATCTGCAATTCGCAAAAACCAGCTTGACTTACATTTTCGTATTCTATTGTCTTGGTTCGGAAGAGTGCTGACGGAAAAGTCTTTGGCCAAAATGAGACTTGCAACATTCAAGTTCTGTTCCATGAGTTAAGTTAAGAAGGCAAAAAGAACTTTTAACATCATATTACAAATGAAGAAAAAGCCCCTCGTTTCAAAAAAGGCGTACAACTTTTACACATTTCTGCAAACAATGCTAGCACAAGCGTTGGTAGTCAGCGTCCCTGTGATCGGTAGTAAAGAATTTCAATTATTATGTATGTATGTATGTATTTTTTATGTATGTATGTATCTATGTATGAATGTATGTATGTATGTATGTATGTATGTGTGTATGTATGTATGTATTTTTTATGTATGTATGTATGTATGTATGTATGTACGTATGTATGTATGTATTTATGTATGTATGTATGAATGTATGTATGTGTGTGTAGGTATGTATGTATGTTTGTATGTATTTATGTATATATGTGTGTATGTATGTATATATATGTATGTATGTATATATGTATATATGTATGTATATATGTATGTATGTATATGTGTATATATGTATGTATGTATATATGTATATATGTATGTATATATGTATGTATGTATATATGTATATATGTATGTATGTATATATGTATATATGTATGTATATATGTAGTATGTATATATGTATGTATGTATATATGTGTGTATGTATGTATGTATGTATATATGTATGTATATATGTATATATATGTATATATGTATATATGTATGTATATATGTATGTATGTATATATGTATGTGTATATATATATATGTATATATGTATGTATGTATATATATATGTATGTTGTTACTTATGCTGCAATTCTGTTGAGAATGGTGGCTTCGTACATGAACATGATGTATCTATGGTAACGATACTTGCGTATTTTAATCAAAGTTTGCAGTAAAGTGCTGGTGTCAAATGCCTCTTTGCAAGTTAACAGCTGCTTATTATATCACACGTGGTTTTGGGTCATATTTTCTCAAAACAGATATTAGTAACGTCCATTTCGCAATGTATTCATGTTGTTGCTTGCTATGGGTAATCTTGAGGGTTAATTGGATCGAAGCTCAAAAGGGTTTTTTCTTTAAAAATCATATAGTATAGCATTTAATGCATTATCACATACAGAAAAAATACAATAAAAATTAGAAATAAAAATTAAATAGAAAATAAATACCAAATAATATAAATCAAGTGTTAAAGAGAAAAACAAAATGAAAGATTCGGCTTACTCATAAATATTCAGAGCAGAACTTCGGTCACAAGGGGGGGAAAGACTTGTTTTCATCGGAACTTCTTAGTAACAAAGTCGTTTTGGGAAATGAGACTGCATTTTTGCTTTGGTCGGAGATACTGGATTTCACCTTTACAACAACCATCTAACATCTCATTGGGATTTACTCGTCATCCCTATCGTTTTTCACAACAGCCTGATAATTTAAAAACAAAGAGAGTTTTCTTGGGAGAAATAACGGTGACAGGGCTCTCCCACAATGAACAGGAAAAACAACATCGTTTCATATACAAACAATATCGTTTTCGTCTGACCCATATGTAAATTAAACACTTCCGGTAATCAAAAAAGAAGCGCAAAGTAAATGTACAATCGCATTAAATACTCCAAAACAAAATATAAATGAAGTCAAATCAAAGTTGTCAGCAAAATAGTCACAATGCACCTTTCCACCCAATGCTTCCTCTCTTCACATCTCTTGGTCTCGCCTGTATTTTCACTCCTGCTCAGGTCTTCAGGCTGCCACAACTGGTTGTCTTGTTGTAGCTGGTTTTCTGCTAGCCAATGCGAATATTGTACGCGTGTGCAAGAACTTGAGGTAATAAATGCTAATGAAGCATGCTGCTGTTAATCTGAAATTACTGAAAAGAAGTTTTAACAGGATAGTGGTTTTCAGGTCTTCTGAAAGACAATACCGAGGATCCAAGATTGACCTTTACTCGACCTGCTAAAAAACTGAGGTTAATGAATCTTGACTGATCTTCTTTGATCAACTGTTATCTTTCATCAGGGAGCAGTAAGTAGTAGGAGTCTTTATCGTCTCTTTTTTCCTGTTCAGTGCCCTATGTGACTCTACTTCTATAATCAACATGCCCCTTTTTAATGCATTAGGTCATCGCTTTCTCTGTCAGGTTCGGACTGCAAAGGTCTGAAACAGCTGTACCTGGTCACTTCAGTAGGCTGACGATAGGCGACGTAGCTCTCAAAACGTAGCTTAGGAAAAGCTTACGACTCATGACATGATAAAGCTCTTACATCTACTACTCACTTTGATGAAAATGACTTGCCAAAGGGGGAAGCAAGCATCGGCCCCACATCTTTAATTGTATGAGGTAATATAGTTCATTTTTAAGTCGTATATTGGGATTCAGTAAATGTTTGATGCCAATATAGCACTTCAGTATACTTTGAATTCGAATACAGTAATTCAGAACATTTATATTTCGAATGACATCTCATATAATTCTGAACCCCTAGCACTTCTCCCTTATTTTCCACTGCTCCTAATTAAAACATTTCACTTTTTGCCAGACATCTGAGTGACAAAACACGTCAGAGCTGGTCAATGTATGAGGGGTTGGTCATCGATCGAGTTTTCGTAACACACTGAATGTTGTCATCAAAATAGGTTGTGTCACCCCCATAGTAAGCATCTTCGTTTTGCAAAAGTAAAAAGAGGATTCTTAAATGTAAAACTCTGGCTAAATTATTAAAAGTCAGACACTGCCCCCTCCACAAGCCTTCCTGATTGCTTAGGGGCCTTCAAAGTCTGATCGTTAAAACACATAATCAACGTTGTAGGGGGTGCGATGGGGTTCCCAGGGGAAATGGTCGGAAGGCAAACCACAAATTGTTGTTGCGTGACGTCATACTCTGGACTTACTAAACCCTTCAATGACCTGGTAAAAAAATGATTTCTTATCTCGCTGGTCGAGAGCCGGCTGGGTATTTCTCGAATTTGAATCATCCGGTGACGTAATATGTCAGTCTCTTCTAAATTGAAAGTCTTACTCATGAATATATGGTTGCTTGGAAACACATAGTGCAATCAATCCTCTTTAATTCTGTCTTACTCCAATTTCGTTCTTATTTCCACAGACTCCTACGCATGCAAACACACCCGGAAACTGTACCTGTCTTAAGAATAAGTCACGAATTAAATTTATTAATCCAAACAAGACAAGACAAAACTTTATATTTCCAGTTCCTACCCTAATGCATACCCTATCATTCTAAATTGTGTTATGAAGTTAACAAGTACTTGCCAAAAGCGACGGGGTTTTTTTCGCCTTGTGAGTGAGGACAGGCTTTTTTCCACTATAAGGAAGTCCTCTTTCATGTCAATCTTTCAGAATACCAAAAAAGCAATGGTTTGGCCTCATCCCCGTTCTTTTCATGATAACGGTCTTAGAATGTACCGTTACAGGAAAACAATGCACAATTCATGTCACAGAAGGCAGAAATGAACCCAAATCACATTAAACGCCATTGTTTAGTACGTAGCTACAAATGAAGCTATTATTTATACCTAGATTATGCTTTTCAAGGCTTTGTACACTTTCAAACTGTCAAATAGTTGTTTAAAATTAATATTTTTTTGATAACAGTTTCAACTCACATGAGGTAGTCTGCAATTTATTTTTAAATCATCTGTAACTGCGTTAAGGCCATTGTGAAAATCAACTCGAGTAACAAAAAAATCCATTTTGATATACCACAATCATCTTCACTATTCTTCTTTGCTCTCCAGGTCAAACTGTTACTTTTTTTTCGTTTTAAAGTGGCATATTTTATTTCCTTAATGTTGTATGATCATTTGAAATGGGATTTAATTTCAGCCTTGGGCAAACTAACCCACCCACCCCTATAACAAAATTGAGTTAGGGAAAAAAAAGAAAAAATAATCTGTTGTCTTTTAATAACGATTGTTACAAAAAAACTCGATAATGTGAAAGAAATATGAAATAATATACTGAAATACAAAGCTATATTGAGTTCAACTTTTCAGCAAGAAAAACTGGCAGAGATTGCTGAGCTTCAGGTATCTTAAAAACCGGAAGTTTCTGTCTTACAAATAGTAAAAACATTTTTAAATTCTTACCTTCATTTTGCGCCCCAGTTGTAAGACCATCCACCAGCATCCATTTATTAACAATCAAAACAAATATCAGCAGACGGGAAGAATATAATGCTTGTCTTCCAAACGCCATTCTTCCCGATGTTCAAACGTAGTTTCTTGTCAGTGTGCAAAGTCAGCTTTCCCACTGCTCTTCGCAAGTTTTGTGTGTTTTTTTTTTTGAAATTCACAGCTTCGTTTGTGCCCTACCAACTGACTGTGATTAGTAAACAGTAATTGTCGTTTGGTAAATAAACTCTATTGATCAAGTAAAAAAAGACTTTGAAAAAAACTCAAGGTTGATTTATTGTGATGCTCACAAAAAAAACCACGATTCTTCGTCTTCGCTGTTCACGGTTTTGAAGCTGAGAAATTCTATTTCCGTCATTTTGAAGGCGCTGATCGATTAGTTGAAGTCATTATTCAGTAGACAGGAAGTAATTTTATGGAAATATTTTGTTGTGATTGCAAAAGCAGTGGGTCACAACCCCATGATACCAGAGCGGAAATATCGAAGCAAAAAGACAAGTCAATATTTAAATGCAGTGAAAACAAACTCTTGAGACATGAAATTTGTAATCAAGGTACTGTAACGAGTGGCAACAGTTAAAAGCAGAAAAATAGCCCATCGAACGCCCACACGGAATGTCTGAAATGAAGCTGAGGGAAAGAATTCAACTCATGGGTGTTCCAGAAGTAAAAACCTGTTTTCAAGAGCAGTCAAGTCAAAATAACTTGAGGAACGCGATAAAAGATACGACAGAAACCTTTGAGAAATCGAAAGTGAAAATAACTTTGTTTGAAGGAAAAACTAACTGAAAAGGCCGTACCTGGGAATCCCCTTATGACACCAGAAATATTTCAGACCGATACAGATAGATCCCTAGATCGAGGACAGATGAATCGATACAGAGCCCTTGACACCAGGAACAGACATTTAGGGGTCCACCAGCTTTCCAGGTTGTGGCCTCATCATTGTACAGTATCAGATTTTAAAATTTACCTTCATAATGTTTGTTATAATAATTACTTATTCTGATAAATTTTCCCCCATAATCCAACTTAGTAACGCGTTGGCACACCCACTCACTCGTTGAAACAACACTGAGTTAGAAGAAGACACTCAACATCGAAGGGTAAAAGGATGACACAGCTGCGTTACAATTTAATATTGATTTTCAACACAAAGAAATGTGCACTGTACAATGACCTGATCAAAATCAAGAATGAGTTTTTTTGCAAAACACAAGCAAAGAATGTTCTTCTTGTTAGGTGCTTTCGTTTATTCTGACTTTGATTTATGGCGTTTTTATTGATTCCATTTTTACAGGTATTGGAGAATGAAGTGGTGATTTTTAAATCAAATTTGTTAAAGTTCAACGCTATTTTCAATATATTCCAATATTTTCAATTTATTATATATTTTTGTAGTGAACTAATAGTTTGGGTGAATAAGATGGAAAACAGCTATATTTAAACTAGAAAGATAGGCATACTAATATCTGAATTTCAATGTCTATCTTTATTCTGATATCACAGGCCCGAAAAAACGTAAAAATAGGGGGCCATTTAAGTAAAGCTGGTAGAACACTTGACCCATGACGTTGCCCACCATGGTTGGGGCCGATGGGTCAAAAAAATGTTTCTCCTNGAAAACTCAAAAAAACACGATTCTTCGTCTTCGCTGTTCACGGTTTTGAAGCTGAGAAATTCTATTTCCGTCATTTTGAAGGCGCTGATCGATTAGTTGAAGTCATTATTCAGTAGACAGGAAGTAATCTTATGGAGATATTTTGTTGTGATTGCAAAAGCAGTGGGTCACAACCCCATGATACCAGAGCGGAAATATCGAAGCAAAAAGACAAGTCAATATTTAAATGCAGTGAAAACAAACTCTTGAGACATGAAATTTGTAATCAAGGTACTGTAACGAGTGGCAACAGTTAAAAGCAGAAAAATAGCCCATCGAACGCCCACACGGAATGTCTGAAATGAAGCTGAGGGAAAGAATTCAAATCATGGGTGTTCCAGAAGTAAAAACCTGTTTTCAAGAGCAGTCAAGTCAAAATAACTTGAGGAACGCGATAAAAGATACGACAGAAACCTTTGAGAAATCGAAAGTGAAAATAACTTTGTTTGAAGGAAAAACTAACTGAAAAGGCCGTACCTGGGAATCCCCTTATGACACCAGAAATATTTCAGACCGATACAGATAGATCCCTAGATCGAGGACAGATGAATCGATACAGAGCCCTTGACACCAGGAACAGACATTTAGGGGTCCACCAGCTTTCCAGGTTGTGGCCTCATCATTGTACAGTATCAGATTTTAAAATTTACCTTCATAATGTTTGTTATAATAATTACTTATTCTGATAAATTTTCCCCCATAATCCAACTTAGTAACGCGTTGGCACACCCACTCACTCGTTGAAACAACACTGAGTTAGAAGAAGACACTCAACATCGAAGGGTAAAAGGATGACACAGCTGCGTTACAATTTAATATTGATTTTCAACACAAAGAAATGTGCACTGTACAATGACCTGATCAAAATCAAGAATGAGTTTTTTTGCAAAACACAAGCAAAGAATGTTCTTCTTGTAAGGTGCTTTCGTTTATTCTGACTTTGATTTATGGCGTTTTTATTGATTCCATTTTTACAGGTATTGGAGAATGAAGTGGTGATTTTTAAATCAAATTTGTTAAAGTTCAACGCTATTTTCAATATATTCCAATATTTTCAATTTATTATATATTTTTGTAGTGAACTAATAGTTTGGGTGAATAAGATGGAAAACAGCTATATTTAAACTAGAAAGATAGGCATACTAATATCTGAATTTCAATGTCTATCTTTATTCTGATATCACAGGCCCGAAAAAACGTAAAAATAGGGGGCCATTTAAGTAAAGCTGGTAGAACACTTGACCCATGACGTTGCCCACCATGGTTGGGGCCGATGGGTCAAAAAAATGTTTCTCCTATTAAAAGCTAGAATTAGCACTAAAACTGCCCCATTTTTCTGAATATGAACAAATTTTTTCTCTCAAAAATATATTTTGGCACCCTACCTCAGAAAGAAGTACTAATAAGAATAGATACAACCAGAAAACTAGTAAAGACAATCAGACAAAGGCAGATGAGTTTTCTCGGTCACCTCATACGAAAGGATGGACTACAAAGCCTATCAATCATGGGAAGATCGGCGGTAAACGCAGCAGAGGAAGACAACGACGAACATAAGTGGACGATATAAGCAGATGGACAGGATTAACTCCGTGTGACCTAGTACATGCTACCAGAAATCGAGAGAGATGGCGCGTCATGACAGCCAACGTCCGTCAGGATATGGCACCTTGAGAGAAAGAGAGAGAGAGAGAGAGAGAGAGAGAGAGAGAGAGAGAGAGAGAGAGAGAGAGAGAGAGAGAGAGACAGAGAGAAGAGACAGAGAGATAGAGACAGAGAGATAGAGACAGAGAGATAGAGACAGAGAGAGAGAGAGAGAGAGAGAGAGAGAGAGAGAGAGAGACAGAGAGACAGAGAGACAGAGAGAGAGAGAGAGAGAGAGAGAGAGAGAGAGAGAGAGAGAGAGAGAGAGAGAGAGATAGACAGAGACAGAGACCTCAGAAAGAACTTAGGTTAATTATATTAATTAGTTGATTATTCAATTAGGCACAAATTGTTCAAACAAGTTACACGTTTTCAAGCAACTTGTCTTTAATTGTGAAACGGAATAATTATGAATTTAAGAACGACATTGAACAATTTTAGAAATAGTCTTAAATTTGCCATAAGAGAGAGCATTCGATTTGGCTTTGTATCTACGAATTTTTTCGTCACCTCAGTCAAGCAGTTTGCTCGTTATGAGTAAACAATATTTTCAAGGAATTAAAGCGCATCTTAGTCTCAGTAAAATAAAGTCAGGATTTCAGTCTTCATTCAAGAGAAAAGGATCTTTTAAGGGCTGAACTTAAAGACACAAAGTTCACATTTGATTCGAGCATCCTTTGATTCGCTTAAGATTTTGTTTTCATCTCTTCTAAATGGGCAACCTTTTCACCCACAAACGTACTTTGAAAGGTTTGGAATACTTCAGATCATGCTAAAATATCAAGATGGTGTGAAAAGTCCTCCAGTCCATCAGTTTTCAGTTGGTATGGCTTCTGAATTAATAATCTTGAACAAGAAATGCTGGATGGTGGAGGTACAAACTGTTACCTAGTTTGTTTAAAGCGATCTTTGATTGCCATGATCACAGCATCTACGAGACCAAAAATGAATATTCTGTTATGGTCTTCCGTTACTTTGGAATGAAATGCTTCAATATTTCCTTTGAAAAACCTTTCCCAAGAAGGTGCAGGAAGGCGAAATATTCCATTTTGCAATAGCAGCTTACAACATCACTTTTCTTTGCTTGTTGTTTCACTGATTCGAACAACTATTTGTAGTCTACTCCCTTTTTCATGCTCTACAATGTTTTGACTGTCAAATTTGCTACCCTTCGTGCATTTAGACCAGACATTTTTTCCCTTCGTAAAGTGTAAGATAAATTGCCTGCCTGACTGCACAATCTGTGGTTCACTTAAAAACCAAAGGAAAACGGCTCTGTTTACGATTAGCATCTGATGATTCGAACACGAGTTTCTGCACGACGATTTTCACTCAGACATTATTTCCATGAATTCTGTAAACATTCGTATCTTTCAAAAAGCTTGTTAAAACGTAGCGTCNGAAAAGTCCTCCAGTCCATCAGTTTCCAGTTGGTATGGCTTCTGAATTAATAATCTTGAACAAGAAATGCTGGATGGTGGAGGTACAAACTGTTACCTAGTTTGTTTAAAGCGATCTTTGATTGCCATGATCACAGCATCTACGAGACCAAATATGAATATTCTGTTATGGTCTTCCGTTACTTTGGAATGAAATGCTTCATTATTTCCTAAAGCATCTTTATAAGCTGCTATTGCAAAATGGAATATTTCGCCTTCCTGCACCTTCTTGGGAAAGGTTTTTCAACATCACTTTTCTTTGCTTGTTGTTTCACTGATTCGAACAACTATTTGTAGTCTACTCCCTTTTTCATGCTCTACAATGTTTTGACTGTCAAATTTGCTACCCTTCGTGCATTTAGACCAGACATTTTTTCCCTTCGTAAAGTGTAAGATAAATTGCCTGCCTGACTGCACAATCTGTGGTTCACTTAAAAACCAAAGGAAAACGGCTCTGTTTACGATTAGCATCTGATGATACGAACACGAGTTTCTGCACGACGATTTTCACTCAGACATTATTTCCATGAATTCTGTATACATTCGTATCTTTCAAAAAGCTTGTTAAAACGTAGCGTCCTTACAGTCCTGGTTTTACAAAGTTGATCTTCTGAGAAATGGTTTTCCTTTTCGATCACGTCACCCATGTTTCCTTCATCTCTTTCATCCAAAAGTCTTTTTCACGCTTTGACGAATATTTTATCAAAACGTAGATCTCTGCAATCATACCCATAGTATCTGATAAAACATGACATGACGATGGAAGATCTTTCACGCCGAAGCTCATTTAGCATTTTTTGACTTAATTATCCATTCGATTTCATTTTTTTAGACCATAGTACAATTACAGCCTGTTTATTTCATAAACTTGTATCATTAAAATTCTCCTTGCATTAAATTAATTCAATTGGTTTCTTGTTTTTCATATTTTTTTTGAAAGTATTATTAGATTGAGGCGATAATGAGTTTTTAGAATTAAATCCTATTTCGAAATTGCTAGATATCATATAGTTACTTTCTAGTCTTGTCCAAATCAATTAAAAGGGCTCTGTAATGCTCCGTACCAATCAGAATCAGAATCAGAATCAGAAAGGAATTTAGGGACGCTTCGGCGGGTTCCCCCAGGTTGGCAGGTGTACAGTTTGGTGCCGTGCTGCAGGTGAGTAGATGTTCCATTTTCTGAACGGCCCCACATGAGCATTGATCAGTTCTTGCAAGCTTCCCCCCCTCCATTTGTTTACGCGAACATCTGCCATGACCAAACCTGAGCCAGTTGAGCGACTTCCAAAGCGGGTTGTTCCTGCTGCTGACCTTCCACTTAAGGTTGGAAATGTGATTCTTGTATGACAAAGTTCTGTCCAAGGTTACACCCAGGTATATTGGGTTGGGATTGTATTCTAAATTGCACCGTTCCAGTGAAAATCAAGCTTACTCTTGGCCTCAGTATTCTTCAGATGGAAACACTAGATCTGTGTCTAGTAAGGATTTGGCTTGAGGCGGTTGTCACATGCTGACATGCACTGGAGGGTATTTTCAAAGCTTCGCTCAATTTGTGAAAATCCTCTCTGCTGTATAGTTGGGCAAAGATCATCGGCAAATTTGAAGCGCTCACAGTCCAGAGGCTTTGGCTGGTCGTTAGTGTAGACGTTGAAGAGAGAAGGTGCCAGGACGCTTCCTTGAAGCAAGCCATTCTGTGTGAACCATCGACCTTTATTGTCTTTTAACGAAACATAAAATCTGCGGTTACGCAGAAGGCTTAGGATTACGCGGCATGGCTGGTAGACAGAGGTCATGGTGTAGAGTTTGGATATCATGAACATTGGTCAACAAAGGCATTACCTGTGATCAAGTTGCTCTGATACTCATCTTCGATGTGTTGGGTCAATCTCAGGAGCTGAGCAGTACATGACCGTCCAGAGCAGAAACCTGCTTGGTCACTTGTTAGGTTTTCCTCAATGATACCATTTATCCTCTTTAAAATGAGTCGCTCAAACAATGTGTAAGATATACAGACCAATAAAATTGGTCTGTAGCTCTTGGGGGATGATGGAATTTTTTCCCCGGTTTGAGAATGGCAATCACTTTGGCCTTTTGCCACAATTTGGAAATCTTAAATGTTTTCACATAGTTGTTCAGCATGCCAAGAAACCATGATAAACCTAGCTACTTAGGTTTTAAACATCTCAGTGAGAACATCATTCGGTCCTGCTGCTTTACCCTTCTTAAGGTCTTTAATGGCGTACACAAGCTCCTTCATATCGAATAGTCGAGTGGTGAGTGACAGATTGTGATCATTTTGGGGCAGAAGTGTTGATCGGTGCGGACCAGTTGGGCTCTGCCTGTGTTCACTTTGGCCATTGGCCACTAGCTGTCTACTGATTTGGTTGGGAGTCACATCTGAAATTATCAGTAGTGTCGTACTATCGCCATTCATACGCTTGATTGTGGCCCATGCTTTCTTACTGTCGTTCGTCATGTTGGTGTTCGATAAGCTCACGCCTGTTTTGCCCTTTTCCTCCGCAATTGATTGCAGGAGGGCTTCTCCGATCTCTATGGGCCTTTCAAAAAAGGGGTTGCTCTCGTACATCTGCTCGTATTGAGCAAGGCGTTTCTACATCCCCTTGGGATATGTGCCCAGGCTGCTTGTTTGATAGATTTCACAAAAACTTGGTAGTTTCTGGGCGTAGATTCCACGTTAGCCAATAATCCATCGAGTTGTTTGGCGTAATCACTCCAGTTGGCCTTCTTCAGGTTAAAGCGTGGCCGAGGTGGTTACTGTGAGGATTTAAGTGCCAGGTTCATGGTAATGGCAATTGGTCGGTGTTGAGACTGCGGTACAGGGTTTAACACCTACTTCTGGCATAGATGTGAGATGGTACCATTCACGAAGTAGAGGTCAGGATTATAGACTCTTTTCAAGCGAGCACTGTTAAAGGATTTTTAGAGTTTCTCATCATGGATAAGAAACATGTTGGCTGCAGTAATCTACTGTTCCACGAGCCTGCCATTTTTATCCGGGTCGTCGTATTCCATACCGTGGAATGTGAGTTAAAATCTCCAATCGCTGACCAATGCGGTCTTCTGTGTGCCTCAGGGATGTTACAAGTAGAAAATTCAATATTTGATGGTTTGTAGACGGAACTGACCATCATATCTTTGTTGCATACAGATATGTATTCGATGTTCCCATGGCCAGTTGTGGTGTGGATCTTTTCTATCTACAGGTCTGGTTTGAAGAGGACTGCAGAGCCATACTTCTCGGATCTTGGTTACTAGTTTTAAGCCTTCGATACTTGGCCACTTGCTTGTCTGTTTGAGATGGGATTCTTGGAGGCAAACAATGTCATATTTCTGGGTGAATAGGGAGAGTGTTGTTACCTTCGCATTTGAGTAGCCTTTAATGTTGAAGGAACTCACAGCCAGGGCCGATCCTGACAAGGACCCGTGTATGTAACTCTGGTGAGCCGGCATAGTCGGTTTCCATCGGTGAAGGGTTGACGTCTAATCAAATTTGGTTGAAGAGATTGGCCTGCTGGGTCTAAGCAGTTTCTAGGATGCGTCGCATGGTGACTCTCTGGGTGCATCCCGTCGTCATCCTGAGACTGCTAGAATGAAGTGAACTAAGGAAGTAAACAGGATCGTTATGGAATGCTACTATCGTAGTAAACCCAGATTACAGAAAAAGAATATTCCACGAGTGAAAAGAGAGAAGCTTGTTTGTATTAACTCCTTCGCAGGGTAAATCTCTTCTCTGTCTGCTGGTGCTTGTCTGTTAAGAAGGTTACTTAAGTGTTTCCACACTGTTCTGTCTCACCCTCAAAAGTTTTTGTAGTGTCATCAACCTTGTTTTTATTGGCTTCTCTTGGTCCTAATGCTGCCAGCTGCGATTCTGGTGATGTCATATTCTACTGTCTTACTACTTTCTCTGCTCTGGTACCTAGATCCTTAACAAAACTCTTCTTGCCTTTTCTGGACGTCTGCTTGCCTTCCTGGTGTTTCTCTCAATACTAATGTTGAAAACTGGTCTCGGGAGCAAGCTCTTGTCCTAGCGTTGTTTAGAAGATCTTTAACTTCCCCCAACTTATCCGTCTTTTTCAGTGTTAACTGTGTTATCCACTGCTTGTACTGTTACCTCCTTGTCCCCGGTTTGCCATCGCGCGTTTTTTTCCAATTCCCTTTCATCTTCTCCTACCATTCCTCCATGGTCTCTTCAGTGTCAGGCTCCAACAGAACCTCAAGCCTGTTTCGTTGTGTCACTTAGAACTATTCTGCACGTATTTTGTCTTTCAGCGGCTTTTCTGTGTCGCACTTGATCTTTTTAAGGAATTTGTAATCTCTTTAGCTTTAGCTGAAGTTTTAGAGCTACCAGGTGGGGATCAGATTATGGATCTGCTCCTGTCTTGATCCCCTTTGAAATCTTCCTTATGGATGACCATTTACCTTTTATGGTTACCATTGACCACTGACTGAAGCCGTTTATAAAAACTCCTCCTTGACTTCCTTCGGTGTTTCGTTCGTTTAAGCAAAACACATGGTGGTGGTGAGAGTGAATATCTTGCTGCAAGTCCTGAATTTGGCAACCATCATCCTTGAACCGATCTGCTCCCATGCTATGGAAGCTTGTGGTGTTTTCCTTGACCACCAAATCCTGGCTACCTTTGTACGTGGCTTAGTCTTCCTCATGAATAGATTAAGGTTTTCCATGTGTTCAGTCTGGTCTCACCCGAACTTTCTAGTAGTCTGTGATAAGACACAACTTTCTTTTGTTGCCTTGCGCATCTTTTTCTGTTGTGATGAAGCAAAGTCGTCTCAGATACCACAAGTAATTCTTGTAAGCAGTCGGTTGAGGAAGTGACACAAATGCCGTTATTTTTCTATCCATTTTAAACCATTCACATGTGACCATTAAAAACTGTTTGTGTCAGGAAAATATTCCTCGGAAATTGGAAAGAGACCAGCTCAAGCATCAATTAAAATGATTTAAACTTAAAATGATCGACCTTGGGTTACCAATTTTGACATAAATCATAAATTGTAACCTCCTTAGAATTCATTTGAGGTTCGGATGTAGAGAATGTAATAAATCAAAGAAAAGGGATTTCAGTGGCTTTAAGGGGAGGGGGGTTAGTACCACTACTAGAATTAAAAAAATGACATTTGCTTTAAAATTTGGCATTGGGTTATTTTTCGTGTGAAAACAGTGCAGCTTGGGTCGGTCTATTGTGAGTGAAACATGAACGTCGACATGTCAAGAGATACTAAGAGTCTAATTAAGAGTCTTTCGAGACGTTGGTGCTGTTATTAGTATCGTAAAAAAGTGACTTTTACTCAAATAATGGTCTTTTAGGAGGCCAATTTTAAAGAAAATCAACAATTAAGGCTATTTTTTAACTCATTTTAGCCCTCAAAGATGCCCCCAGACTACTCCAGGTGGATAAAAACAGGGTAAAAAACCTTAAAGTACCCTTGGTTGATACAATAGTATCGACAAAAATAGGATATGTTGTGAGCATGTCTGGGGTTTCCCCAGATACACAATATCTCTCGGGCCCAGTGTTCAATTTTGGGATGGATATTTTTAAAGGGGTTCTACCGCTCGTGGTGGTCACGTATGAAAGAAATCATCACATTTTTGGAGGTTCTACCGAGATTGTTGTTTTTTTTTGAATTCGGATTTGAGATTATTTTGAAGGAACTTTGTTGTGGAAGTTATTAAAGGAGTTAAGGAAATTTGGGGATTTAGTTTTTTCAAAGGAAGAAAGAAATATTCGGAAGTCTTTAGACGTTGTGATTATTTTTGTGAAGAAATTTTATTTGTTGTGAGTGTGTGATTCGTTATGGCGAATAGTAAAATTCCAAATATTCGAAAGTTTAAGGGGGATAACGAGGTTAGCTTGCCTTTATGGTTACAACAATTTGAAGCAACATTACACGCGATGAATATAAATGACATGAACGGAAAATGGAAGAACATTTTATTATGCTGTACCGAGTCGATCGCCTTTTCAGCAATTAGTGACGCCATGCTGGCCCAAGACGATATAACATATGGTGATTTGAAGGACATGTTAAAAGAAAAATTTTGCGGAGTAGAGTACAAGAGGAATTTAGAAGCAAGACTCCGAACATTCTGCTGGAAGAAGGGGCTAAATTCGAACACGTTTATCCATGAACTAAAAATGTGTATCAGAGATTTATATAGTATAAACGATATAGAGACTATTAACGCGCTAGCAGAAAACCATATTGTAAATAATTTAGAGGACAGTTTGAGAAAAGATGCGAAAATTTTCCAACTCAGCAATTCGAGAGGTATAGAAGGCCTTGTAAGCTTTCTTGAAACACGCTGTCAAGGGAACGAATTCGCACTACCGAATGTACCATCACGTACCGCCGCCACCAATTTTGACCAGAAAGACGATCGAGTGGATAAATTAGAGAAGATGGTAAAAGATTTGTGTGTAAAAATAGACAATCTAACAGAACAACAAAAAAAACCTACCGAAAGTCAATCGAAATGCGGAACGTGCGGAAAAAACGGGCACATTTCGAACAGATGTTTTAAAAACAAGACTTGCTACAAGTGCAGTGAAACAGGACATATAGCAAAATTTTGCAAATCATCAAAATCGAATGCAACCGAATCGTCGCCATCAGAAATCATCAAACCGACACCTCGCATAATGGTACGACTAAATATTTGCGGTAACGATGTCGACTTTTTATACGATCCAGGTAGCCAAATAACGATAATGACGAGACAGGCGTACGAGGAGCTTCCTTCAAAACCGCCCATGCAACCAACGGAAATGACGGGAACAGGAGTGAATGGAACAACCTTTAAATTTGAAGGTTTAGCCTACTTGAACATTCGCTTTAAAACAACAGCGGGTGAAACTTTTATCTTAGAATATGAACCGGTGTTTATCTCATCACACGTAACAAGCAGCATCTATGGAATTCAAACAGAGAATCGTTTCAAGAAATGCACTCGAAATATAGAAAATGCTACCCTTTCCTATACGACCAAGAACAACCAAACCGTCGACGTAGTATGCTACCAAGAACGCGTTACATCAACAACCGCATACGTAAAGGTCGCGAAAGTCGCTATTTTACCAGACGGATACACTACAATGGTGAAAGGGAAAGTAGACGCCCATAAAACTTTTCGAGGACAAGGGCTAATTCAAGAACATGGAGTTACAAACGGCATGAACATTTTAGACATGAAACTAGAGGTCATTGATCGCACGTTGACCATCCCAGTGACAAATAATACAGGCAGCGAAATAAAATTAAAAAAGGGAACAATATTTGCCAAAATAAATGGCATAGAAGCGGTAGATACATCCAACATTTCTGAGACATCGAAAGTCGAGTTACAAAGAGAAATTACCTTAGAGGAGATGGACGTGGGCTTAGAGGATGAAACCGAGAAAATGCGATTACAGGAAATTTTATCGAAATATCGTAAAGAGATAGGAGATTTACCCGTTTCGAAAGCTCGATTACCCATAAGGCACAGCATCGACTTAGTAGACGAAATCCCAACAGTTTGCGCGCCTCGATTGATGCCGCACTCCAGAAGAGAAGAGATAGACCGTCAAATTGAGACTCTGCTAAAACACGGATGCATCGAAAAATCGAACAGCCCTTATATCGCCCCTATTGTATCCGTACTGAAACCGGACGGATCGATTCGTATGTGCTTCGACTATCGCAAATTAAACTCAAAAACAGTGAATAACAAGTACCCGATCGCAAAAACGGAAGACTTGCTCGATAATTTTAGAGGCTGTCGACACTTTTCGGTGGTGGATTTGACATCGGCGTACCATCACATCCTGATCAACGAAGCAGACAGAGAAAAGACTGGTTTTGTAACAAGAGATCAAAAATATCACTGGATCGTTATGCCTTTCGGACTTTCAGGCGCTGCTTATACCCTATCCGCAGCAATGGCTGAAGTGTTAAAGGATTGCCGCTCCTTCGCACGAAATTTCTTCGATGATGGAATTATTTTTTCAAGAACGAAGGAGGAACATTTCGTGCATTTGCAAAAAGTGTTTGAGACATTTGCAAGGCATGGTTTACACGTGAATTTCAAGAAAAGTCAGTTTTTCAAGATCGAAGTCATCTTTCTAGGTCATATCGTAAATAAAGATGGTATCCGCCCACAAAAGATTAAAATAGATGAGATCGTAAAAATTCCACAGCCACAAAATGTAGACCAATTACGTTCGTTCTTGGGAGTCGTTGGATTTTTCAGAAGATTCATTAGAGATTACAGTCACCTGTCAGCTATTTTATTTGATTTGTTGAAAAAAGGCAGAGAGTTCAATTGGACAAAGGAACACGAGGTGAACTTTTTGCTTTTGAAAGAACAGCTCTGTGAGAACGTGCTTTTGAGACATGCTGATTACACAAAGCCTTTTATTCTATTGACAGACGCGTCAAACTTTGCAGTGGGGTTTTCCCTGATGCAAGAAGAAGAAAGCTGTCTCAACCCAGTCTTCTTTGGAGGGAAAACCTTATCGAAGAGCGAAAGAAGATATGCCGTGACAGACAAAGAACTGTTAGGAATATATTTTGCCGTGAAGAAATGCGAATTCTACTTAGTAGATCAACAAGTTATCGTGTACACCGATCACAAGCCGCTCACGTTTTTATCCACGTTTAAAGATATCATAAACCGACGTTACCGTTGGATAGAATATCTAGAGGAAATGCGAATTTTAGTAAGATACATCGAGGGAAAGGACAATGTATTAAGCGATTACATTTCACGAAACCTTAGAGCTGATACCGACGATAGCATATGGAAACCGTTACAAGTTCATAGTATAGAATTAAATTATGGACCGGACGTTATTATTTCGGAGCAACGTAATGATCGCGAAATATCCGCTGTAATAAGCTACCTCGAAGGTGATCAGGTTGACGTTCCGAAGGTGTATAAACGGTTTTTGTCTCGATTGTGTTTGGAGGAGGGTGTGTTATTATTTGTTAAAGGAGGAAAATCGGTTGTAGTTGTTCCGGAAAGTTTGAGAGAAGAGGTAATGCTGCTAGGTCACTCACAGTTCGCAGCAGGTCATTTTGGGGTCAACAAGACGGTGAAAAGGTTAGTTGAATGTTGTTGGTGGCCAGGTTTAACGTCTATGGTGGAGGATTTTGTTAAAAATTGTAGAGTTTGCATTTGCACTAAACCGGACAATCGCAGTCGAAATAACTTTGGAAAACGTGAATTTCCAACTGCTCCATTGGATTTGATTTCAATAGATTATGTTGTCGAGTTGCCGGTAACGGAAGGTGAAAATAAACATTTGCTGACTGTGGTGGATCAATTTACGAAATTTACGGTCATTTATCCAGTTCCGGACAGGACAGCAACAACGGCAGCAAAATGTGTGTATGACTTTAGTCTACGATTTGGAATTCCAGCGAAGTTATTAAGTGATCAAGATCCGGCATATGAGAGTTTGTTGTTTCAGGAGTTGATGAATTTGTTAGGAGTGAAGAAGCTACGCACAACGTCGTACAACCCACGTTCAAACGGCTTAACGGAAAAAATGAACGGAATTGTGAAATTGTATTTGTTGGCTTACACTAATTTTGTTGGGGGAGAGTGGGACGTTTGGTGTAGAGAATGTACGTATGCTTATAACTCATCCGTGAATAGAGCTACAGGATTTACGCCTGCAGAACTGATGTATGGTAGGAAGTTTCGAACGCCGCTGGACGTATTATATAATGTTAGAGACACAGGGACATCGTCATTCTCGGAGTTCAAAGAAAAACTCTCAAAAATGTACATATTAGCGAGAGAAACGATGGACACGTGCCAAGATAAAGCATTTGCCTATCACGATAGGAAAGTACTGGACGACGTGATTCCACGAGATTCATACGTATACGTTTTTATGCCAAGAAACAAACGGTTGAAAATGGTCTTGAACTGGCATGGTCCATTTCAAATAAAGGACGTATTACATCCGGTATATCAAGTCGAAGTCGTAACTAAATCTGGAAAGAAGTTGTTGAAATACATGACTAGAGATAAAGTAAGACGAGCCGAACGGGACGCTCAAAAGAATTACGTTGAAAACGAACAGGAGGACGAATTCGAGAAAGTTACACAAGATGAATCGTTGGACTTGAGGGACTTTGTGGACACACAGGAAGAAGTGTACGCTGTAAATAGAAACAGGGCTGGTCTAGGACGCGATTTTTTGAGACCTAACCCTTCTTTAAGAATAAGAGATTCGGACTATTGTTAGTAAATACGAGGACTCACACGAGTTTGTTTGGACTGAAACTCAGAAATTTTTGTTTGGACTACGATATACAGTATTTAGGATAATTTTTATTGATAGTGTTTGGTCTTTAGGGGGGAGGGATGTTGTGAGCATGTCTGGGGTTTCCCCAGATACACAATATCTCTCGGGCCCAGTGTTCAATTTTGGGATGGATATTTTTAAAGGGGTTCTACCGCTCGTGGTGGTCACGTATGAAAGAAATCATCACAGATACACAACAATAAGAGGTTGAAAACTGCTATTTTGTTTGCTGACAATACTTTCTTAACATTCCAATGCTTCCGTTTTTCTTACACCACTGGTACCATTTGAGGAGCCTAACTTATTGCTTGAAAGCCAAGTAAATTGTTGACATTATGAAAAAAAATTAACTGAAAATGTCTAGTCAACCAAATGTTATGACTGTTTACATTTTAGCCCTTCGCTAATTTTACCTTAACAATTTGTTGAACGTACGGATATTGGAGTAATCCGTGCAAACGTTCCAACAGTGTGTTCATTATGTTCTTAAACTTCTAGTGAATTATCTGCCTTACATATCAACTCCTGTCCAATCGACGGTGACCATTTCAAAGAAATAATGTCCTTTTATGACATAAAAACGTCGGCTAGTAGCAATATTTCCAGTCAAGATTTCTGTAGTGATACAGTGTAGCATTCATGTTGATATGTGCACATAGTAGTAGAACAGATTTTTCACTGAATAAACTCGAATCTTTGGTTCGAATTTTAGTTGCATCATCAGATGTTCGTCTTGTACGTTTTTGAAATAAATTATTCTAAAATAATTCGATCGAAAATATTATGTCAGCAAGTATTCTTTTCGATATAAAGCCAGCGTGTCATAAAGATGAACTTTTGAGATATGAAGCCCTCACTTTCGATGCCATAAAATATCCTCAAGAAACAATCAATCGAAAAAGCGCAGAAAAGTTTCAAGTAAACTGGAAACGTATTTATGAATGGATAGGCATAGCGATGAATTGAGATCAAAGGATGGTGTGGAGAATATCCGATCCTCTCTGATTCTTTGGTAGGAGTGACCGAGAGATATTTCGAAAGAAAAACTACAATTGATTTTAAACGTCACTAAACTTAAAACCAGCAATATCTTGCGAGATCCAATTCACATTGAAAAAGCTTGAAAAGTTAAAAACGTTGCTTATAATTATAATGCTCTAAAAAGAAATACAAATTTATCCACCAATCAACGATAAAGAATTCAATACGTAAATAGCATATTGTCCAATCATATTTGAGAATTTCCATGACGAATCGAAGTAGTGCCTCTAATTAATACTTGGATACGTAGAGCTATTTCTTGGCCTCGCTTTCGCAAGGAGTCTTTGACGTCAATAGACAGGAAAAATTTAATCTGAGGAAAATCAGACTTTGTAATATTTGTTTCCGAACGGTGCGCGAATTGCGAATGCTAGAAAACCTAACAGATGGTAAGAGAGAAGGTTTAAGAGGTGGAAGTAGAAAGCCTTTTGATATAAGAGGATGAGTTACTGTTATTGATAACTGAACGCAGATTGACAAGCTTGCATGTACCAAGAAAAGTTGTTGCAGCTTTAACAAAAAATATCTATCTCGAAAATTGTAATAACAGTGATGTGTCATTTCTTGCCAGACACAGCCGGGTTCAGTAATTTGAGAGCAGAAAGAAGCCCTACTCGGTCGCAAAAGAACGCTAAAGGATCGAGAATATCTTGTTGATAAATTAGTTAACTTCCTTTTGGAAAAACGAAGGTTGACAAAGTACTGTAATACAATTTTGTAAACTAAAGAATTATTGTCAGAGATAAGACCGTTGAATGACATGCCATGATATCCGACACGACGATAGACACAGAAGTACAAATGCATTGTGAATGAAAACTGAAGGTCACGAGAAAATAAAAGTGAGTGTTTGCTTAACTACTGATGGGGGTGGGAAAAAGCTGAAGCCTTTTTTGTTTCCCCAGGGAGAAAAAGGAAGTAACGGTAATGAATGAACAGTGTAAAGGAAGAGGCTTAATTGTGTTTAAAGTAAAAGTTGGACGAAGGATGGCTTTACAGATCAATATTTGCTAATTATTAACAGAAAATTCATTTCAGTAAACGACTCTTAATTTTTAGGATTCTTTTAAAGCTCATGAAATTGACAACACTAAGGATGTTTTCAAAAGACTACTAGATTAAAATGTGGGGAATATTCTTAGGAACTGATAGAGCCCTGTTTTCCTGTAGAAAACTCCCTGTGACACTAAAATAACTCACATGTGTAATAGTATGATAGTTATTATTATGCTCACATTTCTCTGATCCTGTCCGATCTGATCTGATTTCCACCAAAATTTATGCTGTATTTGTACAATTTTCTAAATGACCTTGGTCATAGTAACCAGGTCGTAACAACAACAAATATTTCGTTACTTACAAAAAAGGGGAAATAAAATTTGCGTATGAATCAAAACAAACGTCAGATAAGGGATTAATAACCTCAGTAACAAAACAAACAAGCCGCTGTTTTGACGACAACAGCGCGCAGCGTGACTAAAATCTAAATATTGGCCTTGATGAAATTGTCCGGATTAGGCCAATTACGTAAAATGTCTCAACTTCACCACACCCTCCCCCTATTAAAATGTTGCTACAGTTTTAATATTATTCTTAAGTGTGATTGTTCAATCTTCTTCATCTTCATACAATCCGACTCCCTTGATTTGGTTAAGTGCTTCTGTTTTCGTCTTCATAGCAGGTCTTCCTACAGGAACAAACTCCTTTGCCATGGGGTTCAATTCTACTGCGTCATCTTCTCCACCTATCTCCATGTCACAGACGAGTTGTACAGGTCGTTCCACGATATTTCCATTCCCGATTTTCAACTTCAGTCCACGAACTACACCGTCTCTGCCTCGGATACTTCCAATTACTCTTCCAAGTTTCCATAGCGACTTATTCTTGGTGTCTTCCTTCAACAAAACGACTGCTCCTGTTTTGGGGGTAACATCTGCACCTCCTCCGAATTGCCGTTTTCTCTCTTCTAGGGCATAGAGATACTCACTAATCCACCTTTTTCGTAGCTGCTCTTTGCTTTTCTTTGTAAATACGATTCGTCTTGTCAAATGAGTTCCTTGGGCCAGTTTGTCTAGGTCTTCTTCCAGGAGCACTTCAGGTTTTCCTCTCAGCAGAATGTTCGGCGTGATGACTTGATGCTCAAACTCTTCTCCCTGGTAACATAACGGTCGGTTGTTCATTGTGCACTCGACATCAAGCAGGACTTCTTCCAGCTCAGGAAAGGAAAGGAGTTTCTTGCCAATTGTTTTTGACAGGCTTCTTTTCATAATTCCCACCAGTCGTTCGAAAAATCCTCCCCACCAGGCTGCACGAGAGAGATTGAACTTCCACTTGATCCTTCGGATTGTCAAGAAATTCATCAGATCTTCATTTTTCACCAATGTCTTCAACCACTCCTTTGTCGCGACGAACGTTCTGCCATTGTCACTCACCATTACTTGTGGAGGTCCTCTTCTAGCAACAAACTCTTTCATCGTCCTTTTGAATTCCAGTGCTGACAGATCTTTACAAAGCTTCAAATGCACAGCTCTTGTACTTGCACACGTGAACAAGGCTACATACGACTTCCCAAAGGTTGATTTCTTGATCTTGTATATAATCGGTCCAGCGAAGTCCACTCCCGTGAAGGCAAAAGGCTCACTCAGTTGGGCTCTGAACTCTGGGAGCATGGATTTTCCTGGACATGGCAGGGGCTTCACCCTGTGTCTTTTACAGCTGTTGCATTCGTGTACAATCTTCTTCACTTGTGATCTGAGTTTAGGAACCCAATACCTTTTCCTCATGTCACTCAACGTCATTGAAACTCCCCCATGAAGCGTCTTTTCATGGCTTTGCTGTATGAGTGAGGCTACCAATCTGCTATTTTTGGGCAAGAATATCGGATTGTATCCTGGGATTCGTCCACTGCATCTCCACACTCCATTTTCATCCATTTTCAAAGCAATGTCGGACTTAAGTTCTTCAGATACCTGGGTCCTTTTCAACCAATATGTTTCTGCTGTGTCGATCTCTTCTGATGTCAACATAGGCTCTTGAATTATTCTGCCTCTGCACTTTGCTATGAATCTCATCACAAAGGCCGTAATTCTTAATGTCTTCCAGTATGAATACTTCTCCAACAATGTGCCTAACTGGTCTGGCTCCCTTATTTCGTCCTTGGCCAACAACTGCTTTTCTTTCCTAGGCAAACTTTCACACAGTGTTTCGGGTGTCTCTACGATTTCTGGTTGACCAGGCCATTCATCTTCATTATGCAGCCAATCTGGACCATGGAACCACAGTCGTCCAAGCTTTTCCGGACCAACTCCTCTTGTGCCTTTGTCACTCGGGTTTTCTTCAGTAGGTACATAGTGCCATTTCGTTAGGTTACTCTCTTTGATTGCTGCTGCCCTGTTTCTCACAAACTGGGTCCACGTGCCATTGCCTTCTATCCAGTGCAATACTGTTGTGCTGTCTAGCCAGCCATGAAACTCTTTTATCGGATATTCGACCAATGTTTTCTTCACATGATTAACCAGCTTACACAAGGTATGAGCGCCAACAAGTTCCAGGCGAGGAATACTCTTTTTAGGGGCGATTCGGGACTTCGATACCAATAAGTGTTGACTCACATCTGAATTAGAGTAATATGCCACGATGTAAATTGCTGCTGAAACCGCCAATTTGCTTGCGTCTGCGAAGCCATGTAGTACCATTTTTACCACTTCACCACTTATTACACTTCTGGGTATGGATACAGAGGGTGTCTTGGCCAAGCATTTGATCCATTTATGCCAAGGTTCTGTAATCTCGTTGGGTAATTCTTCATCCCAAGATAATTTCTTCAGGCACACTTTGCTGTACAAGATTTTCCCAGTGATTATCACAGGAGACACAATGCCCAAAAGATCAAACACGCCATTGATGATGGAAAGCATCTTTCTCTTGGTAACTGCTCCCCCATTTTTATTCTCTATGCACTTTGCAAAACTGATTCTGAATTCATCACTGTTCGTGTCCCATGAAATTCCAAGGATTTTTGTCTCACTTGGTTGAGTTCCAATGCTAAATTTAGCATATGTGGGGTCTTCAGCTTCTGTCTTGCTTCTGGTAGCGTCAATTTCAAAGGGTGCGTTGCTGTGCCACTTATGCAACTGGAATCCGCCTTCCTTCATGACGTTGCTTGCTTCTTCTTTGAATTTTTTAAGTTCTTCCACGGTATCACAAACAGATTGTACGTCATCCACATACGTGTTTTCCTTCAGATTCTTCACGGTTTGTGGGTACTTCTCTATGTACTGGTTGATGTGCTTCTCAAACGTGGCTCCCAAGATGTATGGGCTAGGTGCTGAACCAAATATTACTCTGGTGAATCTATAAGGTTTTATTTTCCTTTCCTCCAAGTTTTCGTACCAGAATAATCTCTGTGCATCTCTATCGACAGGGCTGAGCTTGATCTGTAGGAACGCTTTCTTTACGTCACCAGTTATGCAGTACTTCTTCATACGATTCCTCAGCAAAATATCAAAGATGTGTGGTTGCAAGGATGGTCCAGTCTCTAGACAGTCATTCAACGACGGCACTTGGCTACTTGCACGGGCTGAGCAGTCATACACAATCCTAAGGCGGGTGGACTCGGCTTCTTCACGGATAACTGGCTGATGGGGCACATAGTGAACTACTTCACCGGTTGGTTTGTCTGGAATTTTCTCCAATATGCCATCTTGCACTTGTTCCAACATCACCTGATGATATTCTTCTAATTTTCTGAGCTTCTCCAACTTTCTGGTTGTGCTGTGTAGTCTGGCGATTGCAAGATCTTGGTTGGTTGGTACTGCGCAGTGATCTGGTTTCCATGGCAATCTTGTTTGATAACTTCCATCATCCATACGTTCGATGTTTTTCTTGAAGTTTTCATGAAAATCTGCAACATTTCCATTTTCATCAGACAATCCAAGAACTTCCAACGAACACATTTTTTCGAACTCATCTTTGGTGGAATTCGCAAAGAACCCTTTTTCTGTTCCAAATTCACTGCAGACTGTTTTTCCACTCAATGTCCAGCCAAGCATTGTGAACTCTGCTCCAGGATCACGGTCAGGGTTAGGGCCCAATACCAATGGCTCGGCAGTCCTGATTCTTTGGAAGTCAGAGGTACCCAATATCAAGTGAACTGGCAGCATGTCGTCCATTGCATCTTCATCACTGAAACTGAGGCATCTGAAACGATCATATTTCTTCTTCAGGGCCTTGATTCTTGGGTTCGGTAAGAAGGTCAGGATCTCCTTTTCCCCATTGATGCAAGCCAACTCCATCTGAAAGTCTTCTACCACGTCTGATGTGATCTTCACTTTGTAAATCTCGACTTTTCTGGTCACTGTTCCATACATCTGCTCTATAATCCTGTTTTCAGTTCTTGATGGCTTGAGCTTCAATTGTGTCAACAGACTCGTACAGACGTAAGAGCTCCCAGAACCAGAATCAATCATTATACGAGCAGTTACTCCATTTACCTTCGCTACTACGGTTGCATGGATCGCTGTGTTCTTGTTTATCGCACGTTTCCCTTGTTCTGCATCTGGGCTTGGGGCGTTCGAGGCTGGAAAACTTGTCACTGTTGCTGCATCGCAAATAGATGTGTGGTGTTTTCGCCTACATTTCCCGCATCCTCGGGAATTGCATTTGGTAGCCATGTGTCCAAATCCGGTGCAATTAAAACACAGTCTGCTCTTCTTCAGGATATCCTTTCTGGCTGCAATGTCCAAAACCTTCAAGCAATCGACACTTCTATGGTTCGGCAGTCCACAGTATACACAACCAGGAGTTCTTCTTTGGGGTTTCTGGGTACTCGCAAATAGCATCTTATCCCGCTTGTTTCTCCAGTCTTGAAATTCGCTTCTTTTCTTCACCAGGTTTGGGTATGGCGAGGTTTCCGTGTCTGTTTCTGGCAGTGGATTTCTATCGATGTATTTCCGGAGGTTCTCAACCAGCTCTTCCAGCTTCCACTCTTCCCATTCATCATCTTTCCGTATCAAGGCTTCTTTCACAGGACCCAACTTATCCATCAGAGAATACACGAAGCTCTGGGCAGTCTCCAGTTTCTTCATGGTGACCAGTGTTCGGATGATCCTTGCAAGGTGGTTGTAAAAGTTGTGGATCTCTGTCAGCTTGTGAACACCTGTGATGTGGGGCAAACTTTCCAATTCTTTAATCAGAGTCTTGTGAATCTTGATATCTCTGCCATACGTTTGTTCCAAAATCCGCTTGGCCTCTTCATAACCATCTCTTGTGTGGGGCAGTCCAAGGATATCTTCTCTCGGCTTTCCTGTTACCAATTCCAAAAGGTAGTTGAATTTGCTGATTTCTGAGATTCCCGATCCATCGACTTCCACGGTAAACTGATTCCAAAATCGTAACCAGTCCTTGTACTCTCCTTTAAACGGCGTGATCGTGTACTTCTGAAGTTTCACTGATTGAACCTTTCCTTTCTCTTCTTGGCAGCGTTTCACAGCAGCTTCTGTTTCCAACTCCAGCTTCTTTCGACACCATTCTTCCTCACGCTTCTGCTGTCTGATCTTCATTTCTTCCATCTCCTTCTCTTTCTTCAAGGTTATGCGGATCTTTTCCTCCATAATTTGCTTTTGCAGCTCGATTTCCTTCTCCTGCTTCTGTCGGGATTCTTGATCGCTAAACCAGTCCAGCTTTTCCTTCAATCTCTTGCGCATTTCACGAATCGGTTTAATTTCTTCTTTCTGCATTTGGTTCCATTGTCGCACTTTATCGATAGTGTCCTCCTTTTCCAACATGTTTTCCGTAACGTCATCCTTGGACTTGTCCAGTTGTTTCATTATTCGGCAGATCTTTTCATATGCAAGCTCGATGTCTTCTCTGTCTTCAAGTTCTAAGGCTTCTTCGCAATCCTCCAACATGAATTTTCCAGTTTTAAGTTCTTGTGTGTATTTTTCCATTGCTCGTCCTGGCAGGGTCGCCACTTTTAGTGTGGGGAATATTCGTAGGAACTGATAGAGCCCTGTTTTCCTGTAGAAAACTCCCTGTGACACTAAAATAACTCACTTGTGTAATTGTATGATATTTATTATTATGCTCACATTTCTCTGATCCTGTCCGAGCTGATCTGATTTCCACTAAAATTTATGCTGTATTTATACAATTTTCTAAATGACCTTGGTCATAGTAACCAGGTCGTAACAACAACAAATATTTCGTTACTTACAAAAAAGGGGAAATAAAATTTGCGTATGAATCAAAACAAACGTCAGATAAGGGATTAATAACCTCAGTAACAAAACAAACAAGCCGCTGTTTTGACGACAACAGCGCGCAGCGTGACTAAAATCTAAATATTGGCCTTGATGAAATTGTCCGGATTAGGCCAATTACGTAAAATGTCTCAACTTCACCACAAAAATTGTTATTATTGGTCGCAGCTGTATTTTGGCCGCAGCTGTTTTTTAGGGCAACTAGTTTAAGGATAGGATAACATACCTTTACGATGACTGGGTCACGTATGATTTTCATACATTTAGTGTAACAGGCAAATAAGCCCTCCACCTCGAAAAAAGGAAAAGTTGAATGGCTCCTTGAAACGTGGTCAAAACCAGACAGGAAAATGGGGAAAGACTCGTTCGAATGTCGAGGCATAACTGTGACCACCAATCGCTGAGAAGACGATAAAATTACATGTTTTAAAGGAGGACAGATTTTTGCATATGGATTGGTCAAATTGAAAGAAATCAGCGCCGTCCTGTGTATAGTACAACTAATCGGTCCTTTCGCTGACATTACTAAAAGTAACGGAGAAGATGCCTTTCTAATAGAACTGGTCATTGACTAAGACAATGTGGAAGATGATATTATCATCAGTGAGTTTGAAAACTATTAGCATATTATTTTGTGTTTTGTTGTGAAGATCATGTAAAGAACATCTAATAATTCATCTTACTCTTAAATACCGGCACACACTTTCAAATAAGCTCACCTTCTCGAATAGGACCACGCCCCTAAATACTTGCATGTGTGCTGTATGCATACATGCAAGTAAGTATGTATACAAGAAGACGCAACAAGATTGTAGTTGTTTTTCTTGTGCTTGTGTTCATGCAAGCAAAGACCAAAGAATAAAAATGGAATTATCATTATTTAGTCAGAATATGTTTCGGTTTTTCACCCATCGTCTGATAATGAATCACTAAGGATAATTACATTGTTGTTCTTTGATATTTACATATTTACATAACACGTTGCTATTACCGTATCGACCTCTGGCAAATGAGTTGGAAAGGCAAGGTTACAAGAAAAAGTACGTGGATAACGAAAGATCCGTTATGGAAAGAGAAGGCAAGAAATGTTGAATGAGTCTATTCAGCAGAGACAACAAAAACAAAATTACTTGCATATGTACTTGGGCTCCAAGGTTTTTTTGCATCTTGAAGGCTTAGTTGATCATGGGTAAAAACCTGAAATATATTTTGAATAAAATAACTAATTACAATCACAATGATAAATAATGATGATGAATCAATAATGATAATTACATTGCTCTTTTTCTTTAAAAATGTTATCGCGTTTATCTACTCCTCACCTCTTTTCATTAGCAGACTAAATTGTCTGTGGCTATACCTAACCCTTTCAGCTATTCAGCTGTAGGCATAGTAGGATAGGTAGTGATTGCATTGACGGTCTACACATCTTGGCAGTCCTGGAACCAGTTGTTTTCAAGTCTTGCTATTTCAATAGCTTCGTAAATCAATTTTTTTTATATTTCTTATTCCAATTGCCACTCCTTTCCAACCAACATTTTCCACTCTGCTCTTGCCTATTATCTAATGTTACTGTTATATATGAGAACCATTATCCACTCTTGCCAAAGGTCTGGCTTTCTGGTTGACGTGGTTTATTTCTAAAAATAACCCTGTAGAGATAAATCAGAATAAGACAATTTCATTCTCTTTTCTGACAGAAAAAGTAGAGGAAAGAAAGTCAATTGAAGCAGGCAAAGATGCCAAAGTGTCTGGTAACAGTGTGACCATCGAGACAATATATTCCTGCATTTCGACCCCTTTTCCTCTGTTCTTTGTGTGCACATACAGACAAAAAAACAAACATGTTTCTTATGTGTTAAAAAAAACAACAATAAAGAGTGCGCTAAGTATTTAGGGATACAGAGGGTTTGTAAGTAAGACAAGCAAACACAGAAAGATGAGTTATTTGTTGTGCACACTCTTGGGGATACGGCAGGGCAAAAGAAAGCTTAGATTTTATGCAGTTTTTATATAAAAGAATAAATAACTGATTAAAATACAATCCAAGGACAACGGATAAGATAGCACAAGAGCAATGAAGTTTGGCAGTCAGACCAATTGAACTTTTTTTAATATAAGTTGTCAAAAGTGGCCGGCTAATTGTTTCTCAAAGAAAAAGAACATTGTGAAGTTAGTGTTGTCTTCAACTGAAAGCCAATTGACAATCTACTTTTCTTTCCTTTTCGGTTCTTATCACAAAAAGTGACACATGACTGTTGAACAATTGATCAACCGGGAGCCATGTCACTAAACAGGGATTATATTCAGTTCTGAGTAAACAATATTTTAAAGAAACATCAATTCAAAAGTAAACACAGTGAAATAAAGTTTAATGTTAAATTTGCATTGAAAAGTTGTTAACCTAGTTAATCTCCATACAAGAAAGAGAAATGGCGAATTATATGTCTATTTATGAATTATATTCATATAATCCTCTTCATTTTTTTCTTTGAAACCATCAATAGAGGATATGTAGTCTCAGTGTTAAATAACCTGCTTGTCAAACCAGTCCTCTTTGCCTATGTTGCGTCAAGACAACGACAACGACAGCCTTGTATCTTTAATATATATATATATATATTCCATAAGCAGATGAACAAATAAATTGCAGAGTGCTCAATATTTACTAAAATAGAGCCAATGTATACATAAATCTTATAAAAATTGCCTCGTATAACTTACTAGACCTTGCTTATGATCGACCTATCTAAATGAGCAATCCAATTCTTCTCGTTAAAAAGGCATTCTGTCAAGCAAATGGTCTTGTGAAACCAAAATACTTAGATCGCTGGTAAAATCACAAGCGTTGTCAACATTGTAGCGAATTAACGCACAAATCCTGACACCTTTATATATAGAGAGAGAAAGAGCGTGCGGTGGATATAGATAAAGCCATAGATATAGATATAAGCAGATAGACAGATAGATAGATAGATAGATAGATAGATGGATGGATAGATTGATTGATAGATAAATAGATAGATAGATAAATAGATAGATAGATAGATAGATAGATAGATAGATAGATAGATAGATAGATAGATAGATAGATAAATAGATACTCCAGCCAAGCTTCTGAACGTTCACAGATAAGACAGGTGAACTTTCCCTCTTTTGAAACTGCATGCAGATGAGCCTTATTATGAATCTTAGAATGCCTCGTTAGACCATTTGCTGATTTGCAGACAAGACTACAGGTAGCGCAACAATTCATCGATGGGCGAGGTGGTAAGGTCTAATCATAAAATTGTTGATCTTGCCTTCGACTGTGTGACTTTGAATGGTTCAACATTCCAGCTTTTGAAAAAAAAAAATCTACCAGACACAGTGCGCCTCATTTTCTCCTGAATATCATCACACTGAACTTTTATCCTGCTTTCTTAGAGCACGCTTTAATTCATCATGACCTACACGTCTCTCTATTTTACATCCTTTCATTAGTTTTCGTCTGCATTGGAGACGATGTGCAGTTATCACTTTTCAGTTATTCAAATCGATCTCCAGTAGTTTCAAATTGCTCTTCAGCACATCCTTACACCTTTTTTGGCTTGTATTGTGTTTTTTCCCCCTTTTAATAACTCACCATAAAACTGTTTAGGAAGTCTTTCATCTTCCATCCTGACA
>RDPX01000272.1:185900-196000 GCA_003991215.1 Morbakka virulenta
ATGCCTCCAGCAGCTTACACACACACACACACACACACACACACACACCTGCCACACAGTGGTCTCGAATGGACATTGCATCCAACCCTCGACCACAGGATGGAACCAATGAATGAACGAATGAATCACCATCTGACCTTTTCTCCTCAAGAAAAAAGGTCGGAATTTCTTTTTTCATTAAAAACAGAAATTCTTCATTAACATCAATAAAACACTTTAATCCTGCAGTGCGAGTTATTTTGTATTTTTTTTACGATTTATATGCTAATTTAAAAAGAAGCAATGTAAGTTGAAACAGACTCTAAACTGAAAGAAGAGTCTTGACAAATTTCCATGTTAAATTCATTTCTTTATGATCAACTTCGATTGACCAACAAAATTCAGTTCAAATGATCTTATTTATAAGTATTCGGTCCATCACACCAAAAATGCACAAAATATTTTTATTGAAATCATATCCATATCAACAGGATATGACAAAAACATGGTTATAAGTACTTCTGACATAAGCACAATTTTGGCGCCAATTCGGCAAACACTTTCTCCAGATAGAAGTCACACCTTCCTGATAATAACACAACACAATAGTCAAGATCTCAGAAATCTGAATCGTCTGTGTTCCTTGTTGGCAAGAGTTCAAACATAACAAGCCATCTCATCCGAATAAATACCATTTCTTAATCTATTTAGCAAGCAAGTACAATTTTCAGCACTTGAAGCAAAACCCAAACATTAGGTCTTGATCGCAAACCTATCATCCAACATTACAGAGGTCAAGTAAATCACCAAATGGTTTTAGATGCTGCATTGCACGCTAAAAAAAGAAAGAGAGCTTGTGGCAGACAGTGACAAGGCTATTTGGCTAGCATGAAGAGAAGACAAGGTCAACCTTGGTGAGGAAGTAAACTCATCCAACATACGAAGGACAAAGACATTTGAGGGGCAAAAATGATCAAGGTAATTAGAATGGACACACAGATAGATATAGAAGGGATTAGTCTAATATTTTGCTAAAAGATGGACATGGCACTGCTGGAGTGGAAACCATTGGGTCCATGGTTTCTGTTAGCCACATGGTACTCCAGGTATGCAAAACTAACAGTAATTGTGTGCTATATGCTTACAGAGAATGCAGATGATGAAGACAGCAACAAATTTTTTGAGGGACTGCAGGCAGCAACAGATGCAGTGAAAGCTCATGATGCATTGCGGATGAAGGGCAATGCAGATGTCAGAGCTAATAACATCAATATAAGAAGAGATCAAATAATGGGTGAGCATGAGGTTGGAGTACAAATAAATAATGTAGAACAACTTTGTGATGTCTGTGAAGAAAACAGTTTATTTATTGCAGGAACATTGTTCAAACACAAGAAAACCCACATGAAAACTTGGATACCTCCTGAGGGAAACACACCCTTCCAAATTGATCATGTAATCATCAATGGAAGGTGGAATAATACTTTACAGGATGCCAGGGCTTACAGAGGGGCAGACATTGTTAGTGTCCACAGGCTCGTAATATGCATCAAGCTAAAACTATAAAAGACTAGGAGAGGGCAAGGCATGTGGACTCCAGCAAAGAGAAAGGTGGAAGGGTCAGAGAAGTCTTTACACAAAAAGGTACACAACCTTTTCGGGAATCTTTTTGACGAGCAAGAGATGAACACAAAAAAGTTTAACCGGGTATACATGGAGACAGGAGAAAAGATTCTTGGATTCAGACAAAAGAAGAAGGAAGAATGGATTTAAAAGGCTACATGGAATCATAGTCTATAGAAAAAAACCTGGTCTGGCGCTCTTTTGTTTTATGATTTTGTTCGCGGTTATTTCGATCACGTGACCAATGTGTGTGCAAAACACACTGGTCACGTGATCGAATTGGGTTTTGTGATAAAACTTTGTTATGCTTGCAAGTTTTATGTCGTGTGAGACCACCCATTGTCTTGCATATCGTATCACATTCATCACACTTGAAATTTCCAGGAGTGGAAATCGAAAGGAAAACAGATGTAAATGGGTGAAAACATTTCTTTTAATCAGACTTTTAAAAACATGTCGTGTGCAGAAGTAAGACTATTTTGATGAATAATGTCACGCACGAATAATCATTCTGTCTGAAAAATTGTTTTCTTGTATGATTTGAGTAGGTATAGAGTTTTGTTGTTTATGTACTAGACGTTAAGATTGTTGTTTATGTGCTGTCGTATTTTATGATACTGAGGAAATACATATTTCTATTACTTTAGCAATATCATCAATGTTTTCTCTTTTAAATACCTCATCTAATACGTCTTCACCAAAAAAAGAATATCCATAATCGTTTGCCCTTCACTATCCGCCGCCCGACCTGTCGCCATTTTTAAAAGTTTTTTTGCACACACACATTGATCACGTGATCACATGTTCATTCATTTTCATCATGAAATTCGAAACAAAAACAAAAAACAAAAGAGCGCCAGACCAGGTTTTTTCTTGTATAGACTATGATGGAATGAGGTCGACGAGAGGAAAGATATTAAACAAATCATCAACTTTACTAAATCTGCCAAAGTAAAGAATAGACTGAAAGAGTCTTTCTCGAAACTTGATAGGGAAGTGAAGAGAGTAACAACGTATGACAAAAGGCTGTATTTTGAGATACATGCAAACGATGTTGAAGAGGTGGATGGAAGGTAAGAAATTAGAACATTTTTCCAAATCAACAAAACCCTGAATGGTAGGCTGAGCATCAGTGAAGTACCAGTGAAAGACAAGGAAGGAAGAACCATTTTTGCCGAAAAAGACAAACAAAAAATATGGAAAGAGCTTTTTTGTAAAATTCTGAGCAGGTAAGACTCTAATGAAGTAGCAGAAATTCAAGCTGCAGAAGAAGACATTCAAATAAGTTCTGAACCACCATCAATCATGAAAGTGAGAAATGCCATCAAAGCTATGAGGAGTGGGAGGGCAGCCGGATGTGATCGTTTCACACCCAATATGCTTAGGATAGATGAGCGTATTTGTGACCCCACAAGTACTTACTAACATCTTTTCTTAGAGTTTCATGATAAGCCACAAAAAGTGGCTTATGATGACACTGCCTAAAAAAGGGAATCTATCGGATTGTGACAATTGGAGGGGCATCACTCTACTTTCTCCAACATACAAAGTTTCCAGCAAGATTATACAGCAAAGGTTATCCAAGGCTTTAGATATATACATTCAGAAAAGACAAGTTAGGTTTCAGATTATAAAAACTAAGTTTAGACCACATTTTCACACCAAGGCAGGTCCTTGAACTAGGTAATTAGTAGAATTTCCCTTTGTATGCAAACATTATACACTTTGAGAAATCCTTCTTTAGCATTTATCGTGAGTCAATGTAGAGGAGTTTACAATTCAACTGCATTCCTGTAACGATTGTCAGTATTATAAGGATGCTGCATGAAAAAGCTTCTCCTCAAATAAGCTGACAGGGAGTTTGCCGGTAAAAGTTGGCGTCAAACAGGGTTGCATCTTGTCCCTCTTTCTATTCTTCCTTGGTATAGATTATGTCATGAAAAAGGTATTCGGTCAGACTAGGAGAGGAATACGCTGGACTCTAACTAGTATTTTAGAGGACCTAGAGTTTGATGACGACAGCGTGTTCTTAATTTACCGCCACAAAGACGGGCAGCAGAAAACAGATCTTTTAGCTAACACCGAAAAAAAGATTGATTTGATAGTCTGTTTTGATGAGAAAAAGGTCACGAGGATGGACAACCGGAGAGCAGAGGCAGTAAAAATTAATGGAGAAAAGATTCAAGAAGAGGTGTTCATGCACTTAGGATGGAAGGTGGCAGCTTACGAGAACGCTGGGGCTGAGATACAGAAAAAGATTTCAAGAGCAAGACAAGCATTTGCAATGTTAGAAAGAATCTGGAAATCAAAGAAAATTAGCACCAAGAAAAAAATGTTTTTTAAAAGTATTGTCCTAAGCACTCTACTTTATGACTCGGCATTGTGGAAAAAGACGAAGGCCACGAGTAGAAAGTTGGATGTTTTCTGAAATAGATTCTTGCAAAGAATTCTAAATTTGATTTTAGCCACAGAAGATATCAAATGATATGTTTCATACAAGAACATCCTCCAGGCCTGTTTTCCACTTAATAAAGATGAAAAGATGAAAGTGTGCAAGGCATGTCCTCCGAATGCAACTAGATGCCGTAGCCAGAGTTGCAACGTGGACTGGAGAAGGAAAGCGGCAGAGAATGTGTACCAGAGAAACTTGGAGAAGAACAGTGAAAAAGGAAATGGAATCAGGACAATGGCCCTGGGGAGGACTGAAAGTTCTCGATTTGATCGGCTGCGTTGGCCATCTTCGATGCCGGTCTTACGTGCAGAAACACACAACGGTTAAGGGGAGAGACTGAACAATAATCGTGCTATGATGATACTTTTCGGATACAAGACCAAATGTATAAGCTTTTAATTCACAAATATTTCCTTTGGTGGCACATGTGCTCCTTACTCTTTCCCTGCATTTACCTTTGCGTTGATGTGAATATTTCGATCACGAGAAATCATAAAGCTTTTTGGCACATACTTTATCTTCAGCTTTCGTAGCTGCCAATATTGGATCCCTCATATCTGATATTTTTTCATTGTCACTGTCAGACTCATTTAAATTCAAATATTTTTTCTTGTCCTGCTACCCATATGTAGAGAAATAAAAATGGCGACTACTGTTACATCTATAGCTCGTATTTCATAGCAGCTGGAAATTCCGATTGTTTCCAGGCATCCTGAAAATAATACTGCTGTCCTTGTCGTTCATATGATAGACAATCGTAAATTGCTGTTTTATACTCCCATCTGCATACAGCAGTGTCATTCACATACATCACTGATTTTATCTTGATTGCTTCCATCTCTTAACGGTCAATAGGACTTGAAACAGTTTAAAGCTGCTGATTTAGTGCACAATATAGGTAAAAGCAGCCATAGTCGTTAGAAGTGTTCTAATTCGTTTTCTTCACTGGTACCAGCTCAGTTTGTTGCATCCCATGACCCGTTTCTCTCGACGCCTTTATCTTTATGTTGCTCCTTGTTGTCATCAAACTTTCTATTACTGTAATCCCTTTCCTCGGACAGGTATATTGTGGAACTCTTCGAGATCTCAGTGCTCTTCTTTATTGTATGACATGAGTCCTTTTAGTCTAAGGTCCACTAATCTCTTGGCCAACCCTTTTATTGTTCTCCTTTGCAGTTCCATACACGTAGTGTCTTCACACCTTACATAGTTCTTAACCAGAGGAGAAAAGAGGATGCTCGTACTGTAAAAAGTTGCTTAAAACTCAAAACATTGTTAAAACGTTGGAAACAGCTTTTATGATCACATGCTCTAATACCCCAGCTATCGGCAGTGTTTTCTTAACCAGATCATTCTGTGACCATATCTCTTTTTTAAGTAAACCATTCCTTTCACAGTTTGTATTTATTTGCTTTCCTTTAACATTCTTTCAGTTAAACAAATGCAATATTACTGATGTAGGATACTTATGTAGTGAGTTGTAAGATGTTCTGAATTAAGTTTCAGGTAATTTTTCCAGCGTCAGGTTACTGAAGGACATAAAGGTAGGGCAGTGATCATTCTTCTTTTTTTCATGGTGAACGAGATGTTTGAGTTAAGATGTGCTCAAAGTCCTAGTGAAGAGAAAAGCGGATTGCAACATTTCCGTTACTGTCTACAGGAAACCAACTCAAACCGACCAGGACCTTGATAACACAACACGTCATCCAGTTTCAGCTCGTCATAGTGTTATCATCACTCTGTTTGGATGAGCAAAAAGCACCATTTCAAACCGTAATCGACCTCAGAAAGGAATAAAGACACCTTCAAAAGTGATTTATTTCTTTCCAGTGGATACCATACTTCGGATATTCAGAGCTTTAAGAAAAACTAGCAAGGTTAATCAAAAAGAAGAAAGAGAACCTGTAAAGCAAATATGTGAGTCAACCCTACGTCTAGGCCATCAATATGCAGCTAAGACGAACTCTCCAACAGCATAATATCAAATTTTCATTTTCCACATCAACCTTTATGGCGGTACTGTCAAAGCTAAAGGATCCAGTTTCACATGAAGAGAGATACAATATATTCTACAGGCTACATTGAAGTGACTGTTCTGTCTTCTACATTGGAGAATCAAAGCGTTTCTTGGGTCAAAGAGAAAAAGAGCATCAGAGCTCTTTAAAAAGGTAACACCATAAGCCATGAAATAGAGGAGCACTTCTAGACAAAAGATAACACCTTTGACTGGGAAAAGAAAAAGATTCTGGGCAAGGAATAAATACTACAACGAAAAATATAAATCATCCATTCTCTACAACACGGCAATCATACCAACAGCACATCTTACACTCTTTCAGATATATGGCTTCCAGCATTATAGAAAAGAAATATAACAAACAGAGGATAGGTATGGCCCCTCTCTTAAAAACACCTCGACCCTTTTCACAAAGGGTCTTTACTATCAAAGTATAAAATAGCTATGCCTGATTATTTCAGTAACTTGACGATGGGAGAAGTATCTCCCGAAACGCAACTCAGAAAAGCTTGCGACTCACGGCATGATAAATATCTTACATCAATGGCCTCCAGTGAGCCCAAACTTATGAATTTCTAAAATGCAATGTTGATAAAAAAAAAGGCTTGCTCTGTCAATAAAGGTAGTAGTAGTTTTTGTTGTTGTACTAATAGTGGTAAGTCAAGTTAAAATTATATTTCAATATTTCTGATAAAAAAGTACAATCTTGCTCACACATTCATCAGATGTACACATAAAAAACTGCTAAAAATCTGTGCACTTATATAAAGTTGAGAAAGTAATTAAAAAGTCATTAAAAGCACATATTACACAAACTGTATAATTGATACAATTTGAAGGTTAATTACAGCTGTCTACCAAATGTATCTAGCATCATAACGTCACATATCAAGAAAATACTAACAGAAGAAACAAACAAGATCGATCCGTGTCATTGTTGTAACAAGGATTCTTGCCCGTTGAACGGAAACTGTCGTGATAAGCACGTCATCTACCAATGTACCATCAAATCATCAGAAAACGACGAAAACGACGTGTGAACTACATTGGATTAACCGAAAAAACGTTCAAAGAAAGATGGTGTTTACATAAAAATTCCTTCAAGTGTGAACATAAAGCTAATTGAAGAGAACTTTCGAAATATATCTGGAATTTACAAAACAAGAACATAACACCAATTTTGAAGTGGAAAGTGATCGACCATGCCCACCCGTATTTTTATGTCAGCAAAGCATGCAACCTCTGTCTGGCAGAGAAATTTCACATAATTACGTCCAAATTGAAATTATTAAACAAAAGATCCGGACTAATCTCTACATGTCGACACGTCAATAAACACCTTTTAAAGAATTACAAATCCGTCCCACCAGACCATTGAGAATTTTAATGACTTTTTAATTACTTTTCGAGCTTTACACAAGTGCATAGATTTTTAGCAGTTTTTTATGTGTACATCTAATGAATACGTGCGCAAGAAAGTCAAATTGTGTACTTTTTTATCAGCAATATTTAAATATAATTTTAACTTAACTAACATTGGCTCTATTTTAGTAAATATTGAACACTCTGCAATTATATTTGTTCATCTGTTGATGGGATGTACTCATGGTATTGTCGCGAAAACGTGGATCTGCTCTCACAAGCTCGTTACCAACGATGTACAACATGCCTCCTCCAAATGTACGAAGAGACAAAATTACACAAAAAGTGAGTTTTCAATTTCTTTATTTAAAGCCGTGGTCTTAAATGTTCATAACCAATGCGTTTTCAAGTTTAGGTCAAAACCTGGGTCCAACTGTCGTCATGAACAAAGGTCATCACGGCGCGACACTGGGATAATTAACACTGGGACATGGGATAATTGGCGATAAACAAAAATGACGAACCACTGTTCGTCATTTTTGTTTATCCCCTTGCAAAATGCGCGAAATCCTTAGCGGCGAATGCCCAATTGAACATGGCTTTTCTCGAGTGTTAATTATCCCATGCCAGTAATCGACACAGATGGTTCTCCTTGCCGAGATGAACATGGTCAACTATTGTTTACAACCCCCCCCAAAAACCCCACTTCTGTGGGTTCCTTCAGTATTGTTCTTTCACGCCGATTGCGTATTATATTATTCTTTTCAGTGAAGATAAGACTATTCATCTCATTGAATACTAGTCCTGCTTAATTCTCTGACCAGTGACATTTCTTCCTCTATTTCTTCGTCAGTACTATCCAATATCTGAGCTGCTACTACCATTTTGAGGGGTTTTTTTCAGGCCAGTGGCTGCGGTGAAAGACGTTTTCAAAACTGGGTGATTATGACCATGAGGGGATTGGCCACCAGCACAGTTTGTTCATGGTCGTCATTATGGTCTTGAATAATTGAAAATTCACTTTAAGATGTTGCAAAAAATAAACTCCTGGATTACTTACCACTGAAACCAGGAATAGACCAGGCGCCACCCTTTATATCTAGAAGTCTTTCTATGCAGCTCTCAAAGAAACCTACAGTACAAGGTCACAATGCCATCACGAGTGGCATAACAACATTCATACTGGTAGTGAATTAGTTCTCGATTTAACAGCCCACTTACATTGTTTTTAAATATGCAACCATAGACAGTGGTCATCATCAAAAAAGTGACCTTAAAACAGGGGAGAGCAGATGCCAACCCGCATTGGTGAATCATGCTTCAGTTGCCTTAGGTAGTGTAGAACTATGAAACACTGGCCATCTTTCAAAAATTTGATTAAAAATTAGCAAAACACTTAACCTTCTTTGGTTCTTTCTTTGACTTATTTATACAATCAAGAATGTTATCTCCAAGTTGAAAAATAGGAGTCCATAATATTGTGGTACGCTCTCTTGTTTGCAGAAAAAATCATGTTTAAAACCATGCAATGTTAACACAATTCTGGTTCCGCCTTATCAGGCAGGCAATTAGCGTAAAAAAAATCATCAGAAGCTGTTGCATTCAGTACGTCTGTGTAGCCGCAGTTAAAAGGATAAGAATTAATGAAAAGTAAGGTTGAGAAGCTCTCCAAAAACACCTTTAAATCGAAGATGTCGTCATTCTCAAACCATTTCTGCATTGTCGAAGTAGAAACTGCTCGGACACCCCCCCCCCACACACACACACATATTAACTTACTACCCACTTCATGGCATCAAGAATGGTTCCCTTTTTGCTCTTTCATAGTTGAAGGCATTTGTGGTAAGGTAGCTTAGTGACCTGTACAACACCACTATAATTTGGTGGTGTTTGGTGAAAAAAAGAGAAGAAGCAGTAGATCGATAGGTGGATAAGCCTCAAAATTTATATTATCTTCATCTTCTGAAAATGCTTGTTTTAAACGCAGCAAACACAAACTGAATAATTCAGACCTCACCCACGCATTGCTATTGCCCTCGTATGTTACGCGAACCTTACTGGTTATTCCAGCTTTAAAGCTGTGTTTTCCTCATGTCCCAACAATAAGATGTCGAATGTTGTGTCTCCACTAGACGATTTTTGTGACGATCGTCATGAGAATTCGCGATGACACATGCGCAGTAGCAAAGAATAAGCTTTTCTGACGAAACTTCTGACGATTTTGGTTTTGACGAAAAGTTAAAACAGTTCTAACTTTTCGTCGTGCGCTTGACGATCGTCAAAAAATTAGCCAATCAGATTTCAGAAAAAACGCTTGCAGCGATTTCATCAGTTCAACATGGCCGCCAATAATGAAGAAAGCAGTGATGTGCCGATAATATGTTCTCAATTTCTTGCTGCCGGAGCTGCCTCTGAAGAAAACAATGAAGCTCAGGGCATTCAGATTGGTCTGGAAGGACAGGCTCTCGACAAGGAAACATTTCTTCAAGCCGTAAGAGAGTTTAAATGTTTGTGGGATACAAGTGACTCCAACTATAAAAACAGAAATATGAAAGTCAATGCATGGAACACATTGTCATCGCTTTTTAATCAAGAAGGTATGTCAACTTGTAGGTTTTAGAAATATCCTTTGGTCTTATTTATAAATTAAGAAACAGTTGGAAAGAT
>RDPX01000272.1:211455-223057 GCA_003991215.1 Morbakka virulenta
AGAGAGAGAGAGAGAGAGAGAGAGAGAGAGAGAGAGAGAGAGAGAGAGAGAGAGAGAGAGAGAGAGAGAGAGAAATCCGGAATGCATTGAAATATTCCGTAAGCCTTTGCAATTTTCTTAGATTTTAAGGGTATGGTTAATTAAAGGGTGTATGTGATTGTTGCAAAGAGAGGCAGTTGCAAAGAGAGGCAGACTAAAAACTAGACTGAGTGATAACATCAAACATCTTTGTGGATTGACAATGGCAGAAGCAACGAGAGTTGCCCAAGACTGAAACATCTGAAGAGAGCTTGTGAAGAGGGCCACAGCTGCTCGAAATCGGGCTATCCGTTTCTGATGATGGCTCAAAATCCGCGATAATGAATTTGAAGGAAATGAAAGACCGATACCTGTCAGCATCTCTAAGTTATATTAAAATAAATTTCAATGTTAAATAGTGCTTATAAGTTATCATATATACAAAATTCAAATATTAAATCCAAATTGAGTTTTAACAAAACCAAACAATTTTAATCATAGCTAAAGAACATAGGGTATGCAAAGAAAACAAATTTAGGCTGACCATGGTGTCAAAATTTCATTTTGATATTTTTCATTCCATTTTAAGACATATTTCAAATGCAGTATACCATCTCCGTCAAAATCAGAGCTGGTGCTCTGCATGCCGAAACAGACGAACGAATGAAAAAAAGCAAAGTACAGGAAAAAGGGGTCATCCTTAAAGCAAAGTCTGTGAAAGGTCTTAAATCCTTCATCAGAGAATATTGAAGAGTTTAATCAAGATCTCGCTGAATTAAAAGATACTAACACAGAAGAACAAGCACAGTACATCCATATCAAAATCCAGTCTATTATCTATTATAATCTAATATAATCTATTCATTTAAAGTCTATTCACCCTGCAGCTACAAATAAGCAGCCTACTATTGGCTAGAAAACTTTAAAGGAAATTAGTAACCGATCATCGTCTAATAAACCCAAGGTGAAGGAAAATAGTTGAGCTGAGAGACTGAAGAAATGGCAGGATTACTTCCTAAATCTTCTTGGAAATGTCCATAATGAGGCAAACGAGGAAATACACGAATTGTTGATACCCCTGTAGTCATTAAGTTGGCAGTTTCACACCAGACTAACTCGATGAAGTTCTGAAAAAGACTATGGACAGAAAAACAGCTGGGCTCAATAATACACCCCTAAAAACATGGAAAATATTGGCACTCAATGACATCCTCCTGAGTCTCTGCAACTCTGTTTACAACAAAAAAGAAATCGAACAATGGACACATGTATACTTCCTTTCCTCAAAAAGGATGATCTTGAATTGGCAACTATAGGGGAATAACACTCACGTCAATTGCAGCTAAGATCTACAACTCACTACTACTCAATCGTATACAAGCTGGCATGGAGAACATACTCCGAAAAAATCAAAATGTATTTAGAATGAGTAGATTCACCACTGGAGAATTCCTAAGAGTTCAACACATGGACCTTAGCTGCACCCTATTAGAATTTTCAGGCTATATGTAAAATGCCTACAGGTCAGAGCCTCCCATAGAATAAAGTTTATCCCCTCAAAGTCTGAGGAAATTCAACACTTAAAAGGAAAGGCAAGTTAATTATCGAGCCCTTTAGCAAGGACCCTGGTGATAATCTAGGATAGGTCAATAGGTCAATAGGTCAATAGGTCAACAGGTCAATAGGTTAAGCTAATGATCGTAAAAGTCACAATACATTGGTTTAAATTACGTTCGCAGCAACTTTGGTATTTCAGTCATTTTTATTGAAAAATTAAATATGCGTGTATGTGTTATGCATATATATGTGTATGCATGTCTGCATGTGTTCTTATTCATAACTGATACACAATATTAAAAATGATGGGAAATTGCGTATCTGCAATGCAAGGTTTTTCTATGTACAATAAACAAATACATAATAAAAAATATATAAAAATACAAATATACATTAAAGGTAATTCAATGAGTTTATTCTAGAATTTAGGTCGTTTTTGTTTCCTTTGTTCGTTTTATCTTTAATATATTAAAAATATATATATAATATATATATATAATGGGTTATTATATACACATTATGGTTGATACTGATGATGATAACAAACATAAAGTTAATCTTAAAAATAAAAATGGGCTTCATATTAATATTAATATTATTATTTTCTTTCTATCATCATGAAATAGAAAAGAGTCAACCTTGTTCCCAAAATATTCATTTTGAATCAGACGAATAAGTTTCTTCTTAGCCTATTTACATTCATTGATGCCAACTATTTCATCCTTATTTCATGTCTTGTTTGTTATGGTCGACATTAGTTTGTTGATAAATCTTAAAAGCCATGCAAACCTTCTAATTAGCTTTCATTTACTCCTTAAACTCAGTGTTTAAGGAATAAAGCGTGCAACTACAAAACAAGAAATGGGCATTAGAAAATCATTATCTATTGTCAGTCTTTTGATTTGTAATTTGCGAGGGTGTATTTAATCATATTTCGACATTTGGAAACAATCTCGGTTCGTTTGTTTAGCAATCCAGTTTTATTTCCGTAACTAAGAATTTCCAGTTTCTCTTGCAGAAACAATGGACAAGTTTTGTAGTTGCACCCTCAATGATTCTTTTGTTATCAATAGTTCCTTTTCAAAAGATCAGATTACACAATTAGTTTTCTTACTTGTACATCTGATTATATATATAAATACATATTCAAGGTATCAGGTAAAACCAAAGTAAAACTAAATTATACAACTACCGAGTGTACCTGAAATGCAGAGAAATAGGATGTAGATCAAATATCACTCACTTTTCTTACGCACCAATCTGATGCAAATCCACTACACAGATTTCCAAGAATCGCCCCAGTTTGATAGAACGTAGCTGCAAAACTCGCTAAAGAGGAAATGGAAGACAGTTTAGCACTGAAAATCAAGAACTGAAGTGTTTATGAAACTGAATAACAACAGCCAGTTACTACTTTCTTTTCAAAGTATAACACCAAACTTGTGTGATTAGTCACATTAGTGCATAAAAATTGGTATATATAATAAAGTTTAGATTAATAAGTAAAATGTTTTACTAGATCTTAAATTTAAAAATACCACTTTACTCATTCTCCTATGGACATTCCAGGCTCTTCTGGGTACTTGCAAGAGTTTATGTATCATATTTTTTGAGACTTTATTAAGCAAGGATTTTTTATTATTTTTGCAGATGACATTCAAGTTTGAGGGAACACTAAAAAGAGCTGTTGGAGCATTAGGTATTGCTTTCCCAGAATAATCTTAACTTGTTGGCAGAAAAAACTGTTACCTGTCCCATAAAAATGAAAATTTTTTTGTTGGAAATGGAGCACACAAATTCTAATTGCTGCTGCTAGGGTAGAGGAAGGATCTTCAGAAATAGCTGCTGTGATAGGTGATTCATATGAAACAGACTGCTGTTGTGCAAGTTCTAACACCCTGGCTTGTCTAAAAGCTTCTGCTAGAGTTAGGATACTACTTTCTAAAAGACGTTGGTGAATGCTTGATGAGGTAAGTCCATTGATAAATGCATCTCGTATATACTGATTTTTATTCTCTTCGGCATTGACAGTCTTGAAATCACATGTTTTGGCAATACACTCAAGATTTTGAAGGTAAACATCAACTTTGTTGGTGTTTTGTTTGCAAGAGATCAGTTGGTGGCGGTTATATTTTTTGCCCACAGGTTTAATGTAGGCTGTATTTAGGGCTGCGATGATGGCATCGAAGGTTGTAGTATCATGAATGAGTTCATAAACATTAGCTGACATGTTGTTTACTAAGCCAAAAGATTTCTTCCTTTCTTTGACTGCATCACTATCTTCGTTGCTTACATTCATTTATAGGTAGTTAGCATTTGGAGCATGGGGCTCGGTATCGAATCATTCAGGACGTAGTAGTCTATCCATGGTGTAGTAGAAATAAGGTAGACAAAATTGATCAGAACCAGAGTAACAAGATGTGTATTGTTCAGTGTAGGCTTTTATCTACCTACATTAAACAAATAAAACATGAATATACATTACCTTGCCTACACAAAATCTCTCCATTTGTACCTAACCAACCACCATAAAGACATACTTCCATCAGATCATTTATTGATGCATTTCAACCTCTCTCTAGATGCATCCCACATCATCCTTCATTATCCTTGTTCCACCATTAAAAGATTCCATTAAAAGATAGCAAGAGCTGGAGAAGATCTATTGGACACGTGAGCACAAGACTATATCATCTGCATCCACCATTTTGCTCCCTTTATACAAGATTCTTACTGCCCTGTTCAGGTTTTGACTGCAGTACACCATGTATTGAAGTTTAACAAAAACTTTGCAAGGGGCAGTTTTCTGTATTTGACCACATTTTGACTTTCAAACTGAATGAATTAAATATATTTCTTTCTCACAATAGAGGACCGTCTAACCAATCCAGTGATTTCATCTCACATAACCCAAACAGTGTGTGGACTGGTCTTGTCAAATCTGAAAGCTTATCCAAAAAAGTGTGAATTTGGTCATCACCAATGTTTCTGTTACTGACATTCTCTCCTGAACCACTTATATACCTTTTCTAAATACTAATGCCATTTAGCTCAGGAAAAATATTCATCTTTCTGTTGAATATTTGCCCATCTTCAACAAAGAGCCTGCCCACTAAGAAAAGTTGAGACATTACAGACATTCAATGGTACTTAGGAGTTGTGAAAGTCTGTGAAAATATGCTACTTGTAGTCAAAAATGATCCTTATATCCATCAACCTAATCTTATCATCATACCAAGTGATCTTATTCCAAATCCAACCTTACATATCCAGCTTCATCATCCTATCTGAAGTCAACTTCAGAAGGTATTCAATCCATTGAGGCTGCTACCATGCATTGCAACAATTGCAACAGTTGCCAATCCTTAAAATGCCTGTTTCCTGAAGCACAGCTTCAACATGTTTCACCAACTCAAGATCAGCCCAATTTTCTTTTGATGATCTGCAAAGCACAAAACAAAAGATCCCAGTTTCCAGAGATGTTTTCACAAGTTACACTACTGTAAACCTTAACCCCAAAGAAAAAGCTGGTAGTCTATATTAAGTTCTTCCAACATCTACAAGCTACTTTTACATGCTGGAGAAAGTTGTGCACATTGACAGTGCTTCAAAATTCTAATCCTTGAAATTTGACCAAGTATTACATGGCATTTACTTTGGTGGGTCAAAAAACTAAAATAACAATGGCTCTATTGAAAATGGGAACTGGTAGCTTGAAGCTGTATTTATTCATCTTGGGAGACCTGGAAAAGCCATTACATGTATGTATATATTATATATTCGCCACTAACAAAAAAATACAAATGTTCAAAGGTAAATGGCAACAACCTAATACATGATGTTATCCAAAATAGTTAACAAATAAGACTAAACAGAAACAAAAAAGAACGAAAAAAACAGGTGGGACGGTAATCTAGAGAAACGGTGGCAGGGGTAGCATAATACAGATCATGAAGACCTTATTTTCATTATGGCCCCTTGTAACGTAAATGGACATGTAACATATAACAGTGGACAGACATTGAGTAGCCCTATATCTATAACAATCTACGATTACCCAATGGAAACAATATCAATAACCGTGCTGTAAAGAAAATAGAATATTTAGTAATACACGTAGATATCGCTCTCTTTCTTCTGGAGCTTTTCAAAGAAAATTTTTTTGATGTTGTGCTTAAAAGAGTTAGTATTTGAACTTAATTTAATGTGCGACGGTAACCTATTCCATAATTTGGGACCCAGATATGATAGAGCTTTTTGGCCATCGTTACTACTTCGGAAGGGTATTTGAAGTTTGTAGCTAGAGTTTCGCGTGTAGTGGGCATGGTTGAGTTGGCTGTAAATTTCCGATGTGTAAGATGGTAACGTATTTTTGAAAAATTTGAAAATGTTTGCACAAGCGCATTGCTCAAATCTCTCTTTAGTTGGTAGCCAATTTATTTTCCGAAATTGTTTAACTCCAATATGGTCTCGATTTCCAAGCCTCAAGCAGTATCTTATGCATTTGTTTTGAGCCGATTGTATCTTTTTGGTGAGGCGCTTGTTGAGGTTTGGGTACCAAGCAATGCACGCATAATCAAAATGTGGCTGGATTAACGCATTGCAAAGCAAACGACGCAGAGAATCGTTTAGAAACTTTTGTTTCCTGTACAAAAATTTTAGCTTATTATTTATCAAGCCTAAAACTTTTGTAGCCATAGCCTCACCAGAAAGGTTGTTATCAAGAATGCATCCCAGGTAGGCTACCTTGGAGTACTGTTTGATTTTAATATCTTCATAAGTAATTTCAAGATTGTTCGATTTTTTCAGCTTTTTGTGAGAACCGAAAAGAATTGACTTTGTTTTGTCTTCCCCGAAATGTATACTTAATTTGTTATCAATAAACCATTCACAGAGTGAGTGAAAGTCTTTATTTAGTTGTTCTTCAATCTTTTTAGTGTCTTTTTCAGTAAAAATCAGGCATGTGTCATCTGCATAAAGGAGAAGGTCACAGCTCACAGCCTGTGGCATATCATTTACGTACAAGAGGAAAAGAAGTGGACCCAAGATTGATCCTTGGGGAACTCCGCATGATAGCCTACCCAGGGAGGAAAATTCATTGCACACGTTAACTGAGAAAAATCTGTTCGTGAGGTATGACTTATACCATAATATCGTTGACTCAGCAAAACCCAAGCACTGCATTTTCTCAAGCAGAATTTCATGGTCAATTGTGTCAAAAGCTTTTTGAAGGTCAATTAAAATCATTCCAGTCATCAGTCCTTTTTCATAACTTAACCTTGGTTCAAAATCCTTTATTCACTTCTTAGGTCTGTCAGCAAAACAAAAATCATCTTGTGCAGGGACCAGGTATCTGGAATCCAAATTAATCTGCAAGACATGGATCTAGCTTCTCTTCAAGATAAGATCCACCAACAAAATCACATTCCTAGTGCATTATTAAAAGCATGTGGTGGAAAATCTTCAGCTGCTGCAATTTATCCCACCATTCCTTGCCCTGATCCTCTGTTCCATGATTGGGGCTTCAATGCTCCTTCTAACAGTTCAAGTGCATCAAGAGATGGCATTTATGGTATCAATCAGGCAATTAGGTGGACCAGCCTGTCAAAGCCAAAAGTGACAAAGAAAATGAATAAACTGAAAACAATTGTCCCAACAATAATACTTGCCAACTTCCATACTTCAAGAATTATGTAATTGATGTTAAAGAGTTGCAATATCAGAAACCTCTTCCCTATACTTGTTTATTGTTTTGTTTATTCTTGAAATGTTACAATTGGTGGCCAGAAAGTGATTGTCAATAGTATAATGAAGGGAGTATTCATGACATAATGAGTAACTGAATATATTATTGATGTATTTACCACACTGTTTCCTTTCTTTTATTCAAAGGAATAAACAATACTTTCAAATAATTACAAATTGCCAATGATGATGTTAATGCATTAAAATATATTCAATTACTCATTATGTCATGGATACTACTTTCAGAAAGTGATTGTGCATATTTTACTCTTCTAGTTTGTTACATATATCTAATTTATCATTTAGATTCTACATACCTGAGTATAAACATGTATATATATTTATCTAGTTTTATTGGGAAAACTGTTGATTAAGTTCAGGAACTCACTGGTCCAAGTGCTTTTGAAATGATTGAACATAAGGTGTGCTTCATATTGGATGATAATGTGCTTTTGTAACAGGATATGCAGGGATTCTCTTTTACCAAATTTATTAATCTCACACACTTGAAAGTGAAAATAAATGGGAGCACTAATGTCTTATCTTTGCCTGTGAAACAGGTCTGATGTCTCCTCTAACCAAGCTAACACAGTGCTTTACTGACTTCAGCACACTGACACTCAGCTAAACAGGCCTCTTATTTATGGTTGAATATTTTGCGTGCAGCTAAATATTGCATGCAGCTAAATATTGCATGTAACTAAATAAGTTAACATCAAAACCAAATATCCTGCCCTTAACCTTATACAACTGTGGACATCTGTTCTGGATGAATTATAAAACCATGGACAACATTCTAAAACACTCCAAATCTAAAAAAGGTTAAAAACTATTGAACTAAACTAAAAGTGTAGGTCTAGTGACCCTGTCACACTTTGGTTAAAAGATGTCTGGAACATCAGTTTTAAAGCATGTAAAATCTACTTTGCTGTTTCTTTGAAAAATAGAAATAAACACATTACAGAGAAATTGAAAAACAAATAAACCAAGTTTACATATTTATACGATATCAGATCATACCTTCAAATATTGTTTTATCTTTAGATTGAATAAGGAAGAGTTGTAGCCAATCTTCAAATGCCGTTTTTGTGATTGATATTAACAGATATGAAAAGCCAACAACTTGAATAAATGGTGACTTCAATAGTGTCAAAGTATATTTTGATACAGAAAGTGGTTTTCTGGATTTCATATTAATCTGAGTTTTTGTTTCAGCTTGTATTCCTGCAGCTGTAGGGCTGTCATAAAGAACAGTAAAAATACCACCAGAAACAAAAATACACATGGTGGCAACACAAAAAAATGTGGTTTGCCATCCAAAAACAGAAGCTAGAACAGTAGTACAAAGTGGTGCAAGGCTTGATGAGACATTTCCTGAGGCAGTAACAATACTCCATACTGTTCCAGCCTAAACAATTATAAGAAACAAACACAATCAAATAAACCATCAGAAACAAACACAATCAAATAAACCATCAGAAACAAACACAATCAAATAAACCATCAGAAACAAACACAATCAAATAAACCATCAGAAACAAACACAATCAAATAAACCATCAGAAACAAACACAATCAAATAAACCATCAGAAACAAACACAATCAAATAAACTATCACAAATTGACAAATCACATAACCTGCATTAGCAAAAAGGTTATGATTTTATGATGTCAGGATAAAATCTTTTTACACAATAAAATACTAGCCTGGATACACAATGGAACTAAAACCAATACTGGACCCCATCCAGGCATTATTTGGATGGGGAGGCATAGGTATGAAAATGCATATGGATGATCATTAAATACCTTTTGCACAATGTTTTAGAACTGTGTGTTAAGAGGCTCTCTGTGCCCTATATAGGGCACTAAGCAGAGTCTCAATGGAACTAAAACCAATACTGGACCCCAATAGTATCAATTGTAAATGGAAATATGAAATCAATATTAAGTTTTATGAAGCAATAAAACATCTTCATCTTCACTGAATCAAGCAATATTAGTATCATCATAACCACAAAACACAAATTACCTTTTAAAAAACTGGAAGTTAAAAAAAAATAAATTATAAAGTCTCTGTTGAGTTCATTCACATACACAGACAATAAAGCATATTAGCCCATCTAAATAATATTAAAATTTCTTACTTAAATTCAAAATAGAATAGAAAAAGGACAAAAAATAATTATAATGATAATGATAATGATGTTGATGATAATTTAAGATATTTATACTTTTCCTATTTACACAATGATGGTTTTACATATTTTGAAACAACACAAGCACAATGCTAACTAAAAGAAATGCACCAATGAAATAATCATGTGAACAAGGGGAATTTGATGCCATGTCTTCCAAATAACCAGCGGAAACCATTAATTTATAGTGTATATCATTGAATAAAGAAAATTTGGTTATTTGTTGTGAATGGTCAAATTGGAAGCATATATTCTCTTGCTGCAAGCACTCTGGATCAGAAATATGAAGCCAGAGATAAGACCAAGGATGAGTACTAGGGCAGAATGCTGACAATTAAGATCTAGTTGTTGTTAGCTACTGCCGACCACTGAACATTGTTGATTACAAATTTATGTCCTTTTTTTCTCTTGTTGTAGTAATATAACTAAATAGTTGTATTCTCTACATATTTTAGATTTGTTTGAAGATGAGTAAAAAATACAAAATATTACAAATAAAGAATTGTTGGTTTCTCTATTCCATAAAAAGGAGCAAAGGTTGTAAAATGAGAAGGACTAAAGTTGCCAGATAGCAGAAAGATGAGATCTTTGGAAGAGGATGAAGAGTATAAATATCCCAGTATATTGCAGACAGGTCACATTAAGCAAAAGGAATTGAAAAAGGTTGGGAATGAGTAAAGGAAAGAGTCAAAAAACTACTAGAAATGAACCTATATGGTCAAAATGTTATTAATGCAATTAACACCTGGACATTATGTTTCCTGAGATATTCTAAGATATTCTTTTAAAAAAAAGCATTGTTTTGTTTCTTTGTGAATGTTTTATTTTGCATGAACGTTGTATTTTGTGTGAATGAGAAGCTTGGAAGGAAATTAACAAGTCAATACTGTGAAACCTGCCAGAGGACTACACTCAAAATGTACCATGGACAAATTGTATATCCCAAGGAAAGAAATCGAAGGAGAATTGCCTAATGTGGAAGATATTGTAAACCTTCCAGTTATTGAAATTAAAAAATATGTATGTAAGAATGATGAAAGGTTACGAAAGCCAGCTAGATGGATGAATGAATATAAAGGAGAAACATTCCATAAAAAATATGGTAGTTTTTAATCTTTTCATCATTAACATGTTTTGGTATTCACATACCTTCTTCAGAATGTATATAAAATGTACAAGAAATATCAAGGCTTTTTATACTAATCAAAACATCATAATTCTGTGTTACCGAGCGTATGTAACAATACAACTGTTTATTTAATGCCGGTTGTTTCCATTTAATATGCAAACCCTCTTTTATACGTAGTTGGCATTAAATAAACAGTTGTATTGTTACATAGGACAGTTGCTTGTTTAGTGTCTTTGTTCTGCTTTATCTCTTGTGTATTGTTACATATGCTCTGTAACACAGAATTATGATGTTTTGATTAGTATAAAAAGCCTTGATATTTCTTGTACATTTTATATACATTCTGAAGAAGGTATGTGAATACCAAAACATGTTAATGATGAAAAGGTTAAAAACTATCGTATTTTTTATGGAATGTTTATCTATATTTGTGCTGAATCACAGTTTTGGAAATATAAAGGAGAAAGTAAAGCTGAGTATAAGTTGCGCAAAAAGAATTTAAGATACCAGACTTAGAAAGACAAGACCCTACATGGGCAGTTTTTCAGACAGAAAAAGAAGAAGGAAGGGAAAGATGCAACTAACTTAGAAATGCAAGAATTAAAAGAGGGATGGAATCAATAATAATGGTAGCACAGGAACAAGCAATATGCACCAATATCATTGTCATGATATTTTATTCTAAGACTTTGGTATTGTTTGGTTGTGTTAATGGACTTTAATGGTATTGTGTTAATGGACTCTAATATTAGCACAGGAACAAGCAATATGCACCAATATCATAAAAGCAAAGATTGACAAAACACAAGAAGAAAGTAAATGCAGAATGAGTGGTCAGGTAAATGAGATGGTGAGCCATATTACTAGTTGAATACAGTAAGTTGGCTCAAAAAGAGTACAAACATCGACATGACTTGGTTGGAAAATGAATCTATTGGGAAGTGTGTGATAAAA
>RDPX01000272.1:232501-242501 GCA_003991215.1 Morbakka virulenta
CCCATGATTAGCGTTTTCTCCAGTGTCTCGCTCCTTAGTACGTGTCCCAGGTATGACAGTCTCCGGTTCACTAAAGTCTGTGAAAGACGCTTGTCGCATTCTATTCTGCGCAAAACTTCCTCATTAGTTACTCTCTCTGTCCAACTTATCCTCAAGGCTCTCCTGTAACACCACATCTCAAAATTTCTGAGTCTTATCCTGTCGCTTTTCTTCAGAATCCACGTTTCACTACCATAGGTTGCGATGGGGAAGACTAGTGTATTCAGCAGTCTCTTTTTCGTCTTCTTGGATATCGATCTATCTCTCCAGACCGTTGTGAGAGCTGATGTTGCATTTTTGGCTACAGCAATGCGCTTTCTTATCTCTGGGGTGTCATTGTAGTCATTGGTGAAGAGTGCTCCCAAGTAGGTCATTTGATTGACATTTTCCAGTGGTTGTCCATTTACAAAAATGCTGTGTTCATTCCTGGTGTTTTGGCTCATGATTTTCAGCACTTTTGTCTTCTTTGCATTTAGTGATAGTCCAGCATTTTCTGAGGCTTCTTTTACTCTATCTACCAGTTCTTGTAGCTCCTCCATTGTGCTTCCTATCAAAACTACATCATCAGCATATCTGAGGTTGGAGATAGTCCTGCCCCCTACTTTCACACTGCCTTCATATCCTTCTAGTGCTTCTCTCATAATGCACTCTGAATATATGTTGAATAGGTGTGGGGAGATTACGCATCCTTGTCGTACCCCCTTTTCGATTGGGAACCATTCAGAATCTCCATAGGTCGTGCGCACCTTTGCTTTCTGGTTTTCGTACAATCCCATCAGCAGTTGGATGATATGTACAGGGATACCGATTTGTTTCATGTTTGTCCATAGCCTGTCATGCGAAACCATATCAAAAGCTTTAGAGTAACCAATGAAGCATAGGAAGATGTCCCTATTTCTTTCTCTATTCTTTTCTATAACCATCTTCAGGTTAAGGATTTGATTTCTCGTTCCTCTGAAAAAAAGGTGTATGGGTATGCTAAATATTTAGCTTAAAGTCTGTCGTAGGCTCAGTTGTAATTGTTTGGAAACACTAATTATGATCCTAGATATCATTTTATTCACACTTAGCAATTCAATTATTTCTTACTGTGAGTTTTTATTTATAAAGAATTTTTCTCCCTCTTTTTCAGTCGTTATCTGTGCCACTGCACGTGTGTGGCGTCCAGAGAGTCTTCCATTTTTGTTTATCTTGTGCCTTTCTAGCCCCTGTTACCCCTGAAGTATTCTCAAAGATGTTTCTCCAACGAAGTTTCAGGCTTCCTCTAAGCTAGATCCAGTGTTTTGGTGTCCATTCTCTCACTTCCTTTGCCCATCGGTTGTTGTCCATCCTATTCACACGTCAAGCTCATCCATTACATGAGACCTTTGGCTCTCCGGTCCTCGTAGGACGTCATGCAACGTAGTGGACCTGATTCTCACTCAGAGCTTGAGCATTTCGGATACATAAACCTCAGGCTTTAAAGTAATCTTGGAATGTGGCTTGCCATGTTCTCACATATCATCCTCGTTTCCTCCTTCCAACTGTAGGTCTCTGAGACAGAGTGTAGTGAGTGTGCCGTCTGTGTGGTAGCCTCAGTACATGCGCTGCTACTTTCAACATTTTTGTCGACTATCTTGTACGGTTCTTTTTAAACTTTTTGTCTTTGTATTTCTTCTTCGCTTCTAACTCTACCTCGCCACGTTAATTTAGCAATTCTTCTAAAATTCAGCTAATGGAAAGGGTCTTGGTTCCACTGCAGTTTCCTTGTACTCTTCCATGTCTCATTGACATACAGTGCCGTGGAGATGACTATCCACAAAAAAGCTGGATATTAATTTTGATATTGACGAAGCCAATTTCCATATGTCTGCCATAGACCAGAACATTGTCACAGCTCTTCTTAGTCTGTTGGTTATGTCTGTTTTAACCTCGCCTGTATTGATAAGAAAGCTCCCAACGTATCAAAACTTTTCATTTGTCTTATGTGAATTCCCCCTGACAATATTTTGTGGTGTTCCGTTTCCTGTGATGTTCAGTATCTTGCTTTTGCCATCGTTAACTCTCAATACTAGTTTAGCAACCTCAGTTAATAATCTACTGGTCACTACTTGGCATGCCTGGGTGCCCCTATGTACTGTGACTATGTCATCAGCAAAGTCAAGTCCTGTCAGATTTTTTATTTTCCTTAGGGATAACAAAATCTTCTTTATTGCCCTTCTCATTACAAAGTCAATACCTAGAAGGAACAGGAAGGGAGATAGTATAGAGCCTTGTACCACTCCAGAGGTATGTTTGAATTCCTCAGTTTTACCTTGGACTGAGGTGGTTGTACTTGATGCTGGTAATTATCTTCTTACGAACACAATACACATCAGTGACTTTCCTGAGTGACTCTCTGTGAATGATTTCAATTGCTTTCTGAAAGTCAACGACCTGTGACTGGAATTCTAAACTTCCTTTAGTAATGTTTCTCAAAATAAAAACTTGTTCGTTACTTGTCCTTCTTTTCTTGGAAGCTATCTGCTCGTTAGAAAACCTAGAATTTGCCTGTTCTTCAGGTAACCAGCAGTCTGCTGGTGGTATTCGCGTCAAAATTACCTTGCCGAACATCTTTTATATTGTGAGTAATATCTCTCCACTTATTACAGTTAGAGATCTGGTTTCTTAGGTAACTTGAGGATCACTGCTTTGTTGCATTCTGTTGGGACTGTGCTCTCTCTCCAAATCTAGTTTTGAATAAATCTAGCAACTGATCTTCAACTGCTGCTCCTCCCATTTCAAACAATTCAACATTGACATTGTTAATCCCAGAGGTTTTATTATTTTGCATCCTCTTGATAGGTTTTGTAACCTCCTCCCTTGTGATAGGACCCATCTCTACGTCTAGTTTCAATTTGTAAGGTTTTTCTAACCAAACTGTGTCTCTGGGGTTGATTTGTTTAATACCTCCTTGAAGTGCTCAGTCCACCTGCCATTAAGCACATCTTCAGTTGCTAGGACTCGACCATCTTTGCCTTTTATTTGGATATTCGCATAAATGTTCTTCCCTGGAAGTCGCTTGGCAATTTTGAATAGTTTACGTGTTTCATTCTGATTGGCTGTTCCTCGGGTTTCTTTTTTCCGAACCATGTTTTTCTTTATTGCGATGTCAATCTCTGTATAGATTTCGTGAGGAGTTCTGGCTTGATCTCTTGTTTTAGCTTGATATATTCAGCATTTGGATATGTGACTAACATCAACCAACTTTAATGTATACTCGTTATCCCCTATTTTTTCTTGTTACCCCTTTTGAGCCCACAGCACTGTTGGTAATTTCATTTAGAGATTCTTTGAGATATTCAATTTTACTTCTATCTCCATGTCTCTTTAAAAGAGAGAGCAAGGCAATTTGACTGCTGCCCGCTGGAATTTTTTTGAGATGTCAGGGTTGAACATGTTATCTACTGTAGATGGTTTCCTTCTTTCACGCCCTTCATTCTCTTTAACGTCAGCCTGATTTTTTCCCCGAGCAGGTGGTGGTTGGAAAACACGTCCGCTACTGTAGTCGATCTCATTCTGTGCAGTTCCATCCACAGATCTCAGGTTCCATTTGTATGCTTGAAGGTGTTACCAAAACGAAGGTTGTTCTCCTTGCAGAACTAGCTCATTCGTTCTTCATTGTGATTGGTACTCTCCGCAAAACTATGTGATTTTACACTGTTGCGTAATCTTGTACGGTCAGGCCCAACCTTTGCAGTTCAGTCCCTCATGATGGTTTTCACATAGGAAATTGATAATTTATTAATGATGTCTTCAAGTTGGCTGTAAAACTCCTCTTTATTTTCATTTTCAGCACCCTCCATTTGAACATAGATTTGAACTATGGAGGTCTTCAAGAAATATCCATCTAGTCTTGCAGTGACCATCTTGCTTGACAGTGGTTCCTAACTAATCATTCCTTCTGTGGTCGTCTTGTATAGGAGTATAGCGACACCTTTCATGTGTTCTGTTGCATCTCCTGAATAGGATACAGCAACTCACTCACTCGTTATTCTCTTTTTTCTGTCCACCTAGTTTCACTCCCTCCCAGCACTTTGAATTCATATCGCTTCATTTCTCTTATCACCTGTACTAGTTTCCCTGGTTTATAAAAAGTTTCGTAAATTCCATGTTCCAAATTTTATATTCTAGTTAGTGTAGTAGATCTGGATACTCGGAGCGTAGAAATCCTCGCTGATTTCATCTAGACCCACCACATATACCTATAAATCACAGGTGGAATGTGCCCCTGTGATGATCCTAAGGTTGTCCCAGCTTTCACTGTACGCCAGTGATATTGACCGGATTGTCTGCTATTTATTTTTTTGTTTTCAAGCTGCGTGTTTTTCTAAGGAGTGGGGTTACTGGTCCAATGCCCAACACTCCTCCTTTCTCAACCCGACTTAGGACAGGCTTTGAAAGGCAGCCCATTGTGACTTCATTATTTCGGCTCACTCCCCTGTGTTTTCAGCTTTGGTGTTGTCTCTGATGGTTCCATTCCCCTACTTGTCTTATATCGTGATATTTAACAAATATTTCATCATGCTTCTCTGAACAATTTTGACTTTTCGCTTCTGTATTTTGGCAAGTGACCAAGTCCCATGGCCATATGTTATTGTTGAGACGATGACGTCATTAATTATCTTGTTTTTCAAATAGATCTGATTTCCATCTGATTTCACATTTCGTTTGATTCTTGTTGGGTATGAGCCAGAATATGGTGCCTTTAGCAAATCTTAGGTACTACCCAGCTAAATTTAATCCCCTTGTGCCAAAGTTGATTCATCTAAAGATTTCTTCCAATGTAACAGTATACAGAGTCTCTGATTAAGTGTAACCTTACCTGATGCCTCTTTCAATTTTAATGTTCTTACGGCCTTGGCGCATTTTGTTTTAGGCTCTTCCTCCCGTGTATGCGTTTTTCAAAATATTAACGTACATTGTTGGAACCGCGTGCTTTTAAATGGCTTGGAATGCTGGATTACTGCTGATGTAATCGAAGGCTTTTTGTTAGTGCATGAATGCAATGTATATGGATATTTTTTACTTGTTGGTCTTCTCTTGCAGTTGGATCAATGTTTGCTGATGATCCATATTGGAGTTTCCTTTTCAACAGGCTGTTTGTTTGGGGGCTGACTTGCATCCATTATGGTTCTGTTCTCTATTATTCACATATAGAGCTTGAAGACATGGCTTAATAGGCCGGTTGGTCTATAGTTCCCTAAACATTTCTTGTAGCCCTTTTTATAGATTGATATGACGATAGCATTTTTATACTCCTCAGAGATCCTCTGTTAAAATTATTTCAAAATAAATAGTTTTCAAAGTTTGTTGTTGTTTCATTTTTCTGTTTCTTTTAACAGTTTCACAACAATTCAATCATCACCAAGATAATTCCCGCTTGTAATTGTTTAATGGTTGGTTGATTATTTATTTGATGGAGGGAGTGACAAGGAAGTGAAAAAACGAATTCAAGCTGGCTGGAACAACTGGAGAAAAGCGACTGGTGTTTTGTGCAACAAACATGTGCCAGTCAAACTGAAGGGCAAGGTGTACAAGACATTGGTTCGACCGGCAATGATGTACGGGATGGAAACGGTTCCTCTTACCAAACGCCAAGAAAACTGCTTCGATGTGGCAGAGGTGCGAATGTTGCGCTGAGCGAAGGGTGTAACCAGAAAAGACAAGATCAGGAATGAAAGCACCAGAAGAGACTTAGGCGTAGCGGAAGCCTCCAAGAAGCTGCAGGAGTACCGACTGAGGTGGTTTGGACATGTGGAAAGAAGAGATGAGCAGTATGTAGGAAGGAAGTGCATGCAAATGGAGCTACCAGGGAAAAGAAGACGAGGGCAACCAAAACACAGATGGACAGACAAAATGAAGGAAGACATGGCAGTGGAAGGGCTCACGAGGGAGGACGCACAGGACCGCATAAGGTGGAGAAGCCACATTCGCTATGACGACCCCTAACAAGGGAAATGTCAGCAGAAAAAGAAATAAATAAAGAATTATTGAACGGTTCTCTTAATTTCACTCTCTTTGATTGGAGGAACATTTTCACAGGTTCGGGGTTCAGCATCCTTATACTATCGCTGTGTTTGACCTACAACTCTTGATAGAATTTCATTCATGTTTCCACCAATTGGCCGTTGTTGGGTTTGTCCGTTGTTACTTAACCATCCCACTGGTATAGTGCAGGAATTCAAAATTGCACTGAAGAACACAATTTTTGTAACCTGAGGCAAACTATAATTTTCTGGTTAATTCGAACACACTGAGCACGAATCTGCAATCATATTTTTTCCATCGCGTCTATTTTTTTACAGAATGAGTGATCAAGTTTTTGTGATTTTTTTCAAAAATTTTGAGTAGTGAAGAGTACAGAGGAAGTAGATTGTTCTTAATACTTTTTTATGTAAACATGATCAAAAGCTGTTCATGCCATTGTATTCAGCCTATTAATGGCTTTTAATGCCTCCTGAAGAAATGGGGGCGCCTCAAAGAAACATCAACCAGAGGAATTTTTCTCGCAAAACTGCGATGAAAGTATATAAAACAAGTCTGTGAACACCGCCCACGCCGTAGCATTTCTGCTATTTGTTATTTTCTGTTAAGTTGAACCTAAACAGTTAGTACCTTTGGTTTCAATAGATATCATAACTTACTTACTAGAAAATGACATCCGAAACTCGTTGTCACTGTAAAACTCACCCAGATACGTTTTGTTACACATGTGGAAATTTCACTGTAACAAGGCAGTGAAGAACTCTAACCGAATTCGTATGCACTGCGTACAATGAATATTTCGATCGCAAGGTAAGATCGCTATAACTGTTATTTTTTTCTATAAACCTTTCGAGGTTGTGGAAATAAACTGTATGCCGACTACATACTATAAGGTGTAGCAGGCTGTTTGAAGTCAGTCTTCAAACATGAATGTTGCTTACAACTACCAAGTACTACATTAATTGGTCTTGTTCTATATTGTTAGGTTGGCGGTCAAAATAAGTTTTGGTCCTTAAAAAACAGCTGAATGTCATGTTTGTTACTCTGAACAGTGGAAAAGTTGGAGGGAAAAACATACCATTTGCTATACCGATGGTCTGGCGTGAGTCAACTAATCACATTTCTAATTGCTACTTCTGCTTTAAAAAGATTTCAGGAGGTTCGCGAAAACAGAACATGACTTTTCGATGTGCTTCTATTCCGTCTGCTATTAGTCAGTCTGATGAGCTACCCATTTCAGGTAGTAGTGCACAGTCAAGTCCCACAGAGTCCGAATCGAAGTTATTAACAGTTTCAGAATCATCCTCTTCAGATTTCATTGAACCTGTTGCTCCCCGTGCTATTTCTCAGGGTCAGTGATTTAATTCGCGCTTGCTTGCTACCAAAAAAGCGTAATGAAGTGTTAGCGTTTAGATTACATGAATGGAATCTTTAAGCACGAGAAACAAGGATAACGGTTTATCGTGAGTGAAGTGAATCTGTCATTCTTCTTTCTAACTTATTTTGCTACTGTTGGGATGTATGCGGTTTGATTCAAGAAATACGGCGTGGCTAAATTCCAGCTGACTGGAGAGTGTTTGTTGATTCATTAGTACGTAGCTTGAAAACAATTTTGCTGCGTTATGGGAACATCCATCCATCAATTCCTGTAGCCCATTCTGCGGCTTTAAACGAAACATTTGAGACTTTGAAGAACATTCCGGATGGCATCAAGTACAAAGGACAGGAATGTTCAATCTGTGGTGATCTACAGATTATTGGTATTGTGCTGGGATTGCAAGGGACTATACAAAGTACAGATGCTTTCTCTGTCTATGGGGCTTTAGGGATGACACCAATCACTATAAGTGAAAGACCTAGCCTTCTGGCGCAAAACACAACATTGGATAGTATAACGCGAAGTATGAGTCCCTGGTCAAAGCTTAAAAAGTACTCCTTCCACCAATTCACATTAAAACTGCTGCCATGAAGCAATTTATTGAAATACATGACTTCAACAGTGAGGCATTCATCTTCAACTGGCGAAAGTTCTAAGTGAGGGCAGCTTAAAGGCATTGATCTTCATCGGACCACAGATTCGAGATCTCCTTGAAAATACTGTGTTTCCAAAGCTACTGAATGGTATCGACAGAGAAACATGGACAGCATTCAGAGGAAGCAAAACGATTTGAAAACTACGCAAAAATCGTAAAAAAGTCTTATCAAACGCTACAAGGCTTCGCAAACACGGGGAAATCTTCCACCAGACCATTCCAATGCTCGAAGGGGGATATCAAGGTCACTAGAGCGCCAGTATGGTAGGAAACTATTGCTGGATTATGAAGGGGACACCGATGTAGCTTACAACACAGGACCTCTGAGAGACTTTTCGAGCTTTGAATGTTATTGATTTTACTTCATTTTCACTGTTTTTCAAGAGAAGTTACAGTTTGCAAAAGCATTTAAATAATTTCTACTTGCTGTCCACAGTCAATCTTTGATTTACATGCAACTGGTTATATTACGCAACAGGAACCCTGGTCGCGAAAAAAACCAACCAATTACAGATTTAGACTCAGCGTATCGAATATAGCTAGCAAAAGCGACAATTCCGCTTTTTTTGTAACAGAAGGCTTTTTTCATTTTGTTCCTTAGTGTTATTAATATACTGTAGTATTCACCGCACAATTTCTTTTGCAACGTACAAGGTTGCAGGAAAAAGCATTTTGGAACTTCGATTTGCAAACCATGTGGGCGACCATGTTTGTGGGCCAAATGTGTCACATGGACTAACAGAGAGATTTCGCGCCAAATTTTGGAAATAAAGGAGTTCGAGGCTGAAAGAGCCAATGTGAAGAAACAACGAAGATGGCTGATGATTATAGTGCTGTTAGAAAGAGTGTATTTGATACACTTGTGGCGACCTTCTCTGTTTATCAAGAGGAAAGAAACTTTGCAGAAAATCAACTTAAGATTCTAGAAACTTCAGATGGTATGTTATTTTTTAGAGATTTATTTGCAGATATGTTAAGTGATTGCACTTTAAACTCCAATGACACTGGGTTGCATCTTATTAACATGGTGCAAGTGATCAACCAGAATGGAGATTATTGTACTATTTGAGCCTATGTTAGACATCTGTAAAAATATTTATTTATTCAAAGGTTCTTTTTAAAGGGGTGTATTTAAAAATCAAAGTGTATCTCTTCGTGTACGTGATGCATAGCCTTTGCTGCAGGGTGTGCACCATGGTATCGGTATGCAAATTACACACCCATATTAGGCTTATCATACGTATAATCCTTAGTCAAGGTTGCCAACATTTACTTTATTTTGAAGTCGTTGATTATTTGGTAAATCGTGTGCTTGTTGGGTATTTGGTGTGCAACCAAATCTTTTAACAGTTGATGGCTATTTAAACTTTGTCGTAAACATTCGATAGAGAAATCGCTCGCTTCTGCCGTATCCCCAATGCCCTATGCATGCCCGGTGATTATTAACTCAGGGTTTTCTAGGAACATTTATTATACGAGTTTTCAAGAGCAAACGTTCTATCATCTCTGTCAATGTTCACACTTTATATGTATAAGTATATATATATATAGTCGATATGTAGTATATATATATATATATATATATACATACATATATATATATATATATATATATATATATAGTTTATACAGTGTTCACAATTAATCCATTCTTTTCAAGCATATCAGGAATCATTCTCTTTGCTTGGTTTATTCTTGGATACCAGCTTCAAAGGAAGTTAATGTCATATTTGCGGTCAATGTTTATCTTGTGTTTGTCTCAGTCAATCAGTCAATCTAGCTCCGACCACAGGATTACATCTGGGTTATCTTGCTTTTCAATATATCTTGGCAGGGGCTTGATTGATTTTGCCAGGTACAATATTATATAATAAACAATATAATATAATTATATAATAAACAATATTGCCAACAAACAATCT
>RDPX01000272.1:313747-330022 GCA_003991215.1 Morbakka virulenta
TATTAGCTGTGCTATTGCCTGGGTTATTAGCTGTGCTATTACCTGGGGTATTAGCTGTGCTATTACCTGTGTTATTAGCTATGCTATTACCTGGGGGTATTAGCTGTGCTATTACCTGGGGTATTAGCTATGCTATTACCTGTGGCTATTAGCTATGCTATTACCTGCGGTACCTATTTCTGGTTTTTAACTGCGCTTGCTTCTTCCGTGGCAGTAGATGTATTTCGCGCCATTTCCAAACCAATTTTATCAAATTTGTAGATTTTTCAGTTGGATTTTAGCGGGCATATAAACCCTTACTGTATTTGTTTCCAATTTTTATAGACTACAATTTATGACGAACGCTATTTACACTTTTCATTGTTTTCACCCTTTAATTTTTCCTCTTTCTTTGGGTTTTATTTTTAAAGTTATCATGACGTGTGTCATTCTTATTTTAAAAGGCATGATGGAAATGGCAGAAATGGACTTTCGTACATTGTACAAGTTATAAGTCATCTCTTAGATCCCCGAGCAACAGAAGAAAGTGCCACATTTGTTGGAAAGTTAATTAACAGCCTGGTTGTCAAAGTAAGCAAACAGTTAGATTTCTTTTATAATGACGTGCTAGTACTTAATTTCTACGTAGGCTGTACAAAATTGTACAAAAGGTGTGTACACTTAAATATTTAGTAATGGGAGTAGTGTTTCATTTATTTAGTATTAATTTACTGATTTATAAACTATTTAAAACATGAAATTGAAAAATACTTTGCATTCCCCAAAGAACCGGTGGCAAAACACCAAATACAAATGTTAACTAATTAATATAAGAGTGGGTGACAATGGCTATAACAAGAACTTATAACATGAGGGATTGACAAAGACCTAAAGAAAAAATACGTTAGGAAATGGGACGTTCATTCGACCTGATGATGATGATGATGATGATGATAATGATGATGATGATGATGATAATAATGATGATTATGATGATAGTGATAATTATGACAATGATAATGATAATAATGCTAATGGTGATGACAATGTTGATAAAGATAATGATGATAAAGATGATAATGATTAATGTAATGATTTTAATTCTGATCATGATGATGATAATGATGATAATAATAATTATAATGATGATGATGATAAAGATAATAATGGTAAACATGATGATAATGGCGATAAAGTGATAATGATGATGGTTAAAATGATTATTAATATGGTAATGATGATGATGATTACAATAAAAGAATATTTGGAAAATGCTTTGGAAATGGAAAAGACTACAAAAGAGATGGGAAAACTATTAAATTGGACACAAACGACATTTGGAGAAGTACTAGTTGTGGCACAAAAACAAACAAGTAAAATAGCAAAATATTTGAGAAATCAGTAAAAGATGATGAGCAAGGATGAAAACAAAAAGTGGACATTTAATTCTTAAAAACGTGGTAAAGTAATATTAGTCTGAGGATTTTAGCTCCTCAAATTGGTCACGTTTCTTATTTTAAAAGAATCAAAGGTTGCAAAATGTTTTTTTTCATCAAAGAAAGGCCTACGTTTGCTATCTCTAATTTAACTGGGCTTGTCAACAAATACATGCATATTATTTCGAATTGCTCTTACATGGGTTTTAGTTTTGAATATTGTTTTTCCTTTGCTTTGTTTTTTTTTCTGCCTTTTTTTCTTTTTTCTGAAAAAGACATCCATCCGTTAAACACTACCCCAATTCCCTTTACTATTATCTCATCTCCCATATTATGAATCTGGCAATTAAGATTAGATACCAATGATTTTTGAGTCCGTGGAATAATGAATTCCTGGCAGCATTGGAATAATAACAAGAATGTTACAGTGTAAGTTTTCTTAGAAAATGAAGACCAGTAGTTATCATCATTACGTATGATCATCATAATCATCATTTACATCTTACAGGATCCCACCTGGTTAAATAAAGACTGCAATCCCTTGTTTTTTATTCTTCAAATGTAGCCTTCTAATGTTTCCTGCTGATTTCTAATACTTCAAGCATTCTTTGAAAAAACATTTTCCGACAGTCCATTGGGATGAAAAATGAAATTGGCGTCAAATTTGCTTTCCTTCTTTAACTAATTAACAATTACTGACCCACCCATTTATAACTAGTGCACTGGAACCCTGAGAGCACAGTTACCACCGACATCCTAGTTCAATGGGCCTGTTTTTACCAAATGATTGGCAAAAACAGGCCCATTAAACTGGAGGTCCATTGCCTTGGTGAAATTGTTGGGTAGTCTGACGATACTATTCCGGACAGGGGAAAGATGTTTCTCTTTGTGTAATGTTGGAAAGACGGAGATTGTCACCAACTGCTGTGTTCACTGTACCTGAAATAGAGAGTAAATGTTTTTGTAGCTTTGTTTGAGAACAATAGGAATTGAAATTCTCAAGTATTAAAAATAGATGCATACAGCCGATGTGGACAATTGTCTCACAAAGATAAATACGCTGATTAATTTTACTTGTTAGACTTACAAGTTTTTCCATTTGTATTCAGTAACATAAAGATCACAGTGCGCAGATAATAAAGTGTAAAGAGTAGACTAAAATATATGCCTTTATCCATTAACTAATGTCAAAAATAACGCAAAAGATTTTTGTGACTGAAAATTTCCCCCAGCGTTAATTAATTTACGGGACATACCACATATAACATATCTTAAATATAATATTTAGATTATTATGTTTCATTGCAGCACATGTCATAATACAATATGGAACATAGAGAATTATTGAGCGCCATTATGTATATTTAGAAACTTTAATGTTTTCTTCTCAGACTGGCACAAATCTTGGAGAGAACCTCGATGTGTTGCTGCGAGCAGTTTTGAGTAAATTACAACAGGCAAAAACACCCACCGTTGTACAGGTGAGAACAGCTTTAAACCACGCTTTTTTGCTTACTTTTTTTCCTGCTTTTTTCCCATTTCCATTGAAAGGAAATTTTTTGTAATCGTCTGGAAACGTTCAGCTCATTTGCTCCCTTAAGGACGTGTTCAACTTAGAGCAGAATGAGGGACGGCGTGAGGACATGGGTGAAGAAGAGTAAGCGAGCAAGGGAGTAACTTGCTGATTGCTTGACTTACCAGCACGTGAATGAAATGAATGAATGAATGAATGGATGAATGAATGAATGAATGAATGAATGAATGAATGAAATGAATGAATGAATGAATGAAATGAATGAATGAATGAATAAATGAATGAAATGAATGAATGAAATGAATGAATGAATGAATGAATGGATGAACAAACGAACGAACGAATGAANCCATTTCCATTGAAAGGAAATTTTTTGTAATCGTCTGGAAACGTTCAGCTCATTTGCTCCCTTAAGGACGTGTTCAACTTAGAGCAGAATGAGGGACGGCGTGAGGACATGGGTGAAGAAGAGTAAGCGAGCAAGGGAGTAACTTGCTGATTGCTTGACTTACCAGCACGTGAATGAAATGAATGAATGAATGAATGGATGAATGAATGAATGAATGAATGAATGAATGAATGAAATGAATGAATGAATGAATGAAATGAATGAATGAATGAATAAATGAATGAAATGAATGAATGAAATGAATGAATGAATGAATGAATGGATGAACAAACGAACGAACGAATGAATGCCCTGGCCACTCGACCGACTATTGTAGTGAATATATGTTGGCCAGATTTCTTGTCTGTGTGTCTTTGTTAGCGACCAATTAACCGGCAAACTGACTGAGTGGGATTTGGAACCCAAGTTTTGTAATTGGCCCAACTTTTCACTTACAAGCTGACTGCCTGATCGACAGGCGAAATTGCGAGGGAAAGGGCTAAGGCGTTGACTGCACGAAAGACAGGTTGACTACGAAATTTTTTTTAATGAAAAAAATATTTTTCTAATTAAAAAAAATTTTTTGGAAAAAAAAAATTAAAACTTTTAAAAGAAGTGAAAAAAAAATATTAAGAACAATTTCAAAAAATTAAAAACTATTTATCAACCTTTTAAACTTCTCTTGTGAGTGTTTTTTCACAGGATTATAAATCTTCTATAAACGTTTATTTTTTAAATAATAAATTGTTCTTCATGAAAACAAATCCTGTCGTTGGTAAATTGTTTTCTTTACCTCAGGACCTACCCCTCCTACAAGTAAACTGCTAGCTTCTTTTTTCTCCGACTAAAACTCCTTTACCAAACCTTCCTGTCTGATCTTCCTGGCTCAGTTCCATCATTTCTCCTTCATTAACAGCTTCTTTGTATCAATCAATCAATCAATCAATCAATCAATCAGTCTCTTTTGAACAATTAATCAAACGATCATTCCCTTTCTTGGCCTTCCTCTTTCCCACTTTCCTTCTTTCCATCTCCTTCTTTCCCTCTTTCCCTCTTTCCCCTTTCCTCTTCCCCACTTTTTCGCTTTCCCATTTTCCTTCTTTTCTATTTCCCCACTTTACCTCTTTCCCTCTTTCTCCTCTGTCCCCTTTTCCTTCTTCCCCCTTTCCCATTTTTCCTCTTTTTCACTTTCCGATTTTACTTCTTTCCCTTTTCCCCACTTTCCTTTTTTCCCTTTAAACCCACATTACCTCTTTCCCACTTCCCCCCTTTCCCACTTTCCCCCTTTCCCTCTTTCCCACTTCCCCTATTTCCGTCTTGGCCGTAACCACCACGTTTACAACTATTTTTTTGCCGCAGTCTTCCTATCTTCAGACCACATACCCAAAACATCTCATTACAGCTTCCATTACTTTTCCTTTGATTTCTTGAACCTGTGTTGCCTGACACTCCACCCTCACAATAACTTTGGCTTTCAAGCTTCCCGTTTCATCATAAGTGGGTCTTATTTTGACAGTTTCTACTGCTGAAACCGAATATTCCAGTTCATGGTACGTAAGAAAAGGCGTTGGCCCTAAAAGCGGCTTAGCTTTATGCACTTATCAGAAACCATAGGCATGAGAGCTTTATCATGTCATGAATTGTTAGCACTTTCACAGCTACGCTTCGAGAGGCACTTCTACTGTAAAGACACTTGCGGGCCTAAATGTGTGGTGTTTATTTGGCAATACATGGGATCGTTTGATACCAAAGGTTTTGACTACCAAAGCTGGTAATGTTCAAGGTACATGAATAATACTACTACTACTACTACTAATAATAATAAAGTCAAAATTTTGTGGGACATGACAATCTTTACAGACATACGTCTACCCCACAACCAACCTGATATCACGATGATTGACAAGCACAAAAACAATTGGACACTAATTGACATCGCTGTCCCAGCCGATCAAAATGTTACTAAAACAGAAATTTGGAAGATTGAAAAATATCAAGATTTGGCCTTTGAAATAGAAAGGATCCATAAAGTTTCTGTTAAAATAATACTTTTTGTGGTCGGTTGTTTAGGCACCATATCCAAACACTTCGACCGTTTCCACAAGTCGCTGGAAATTCCTAACATCATTGGAAGCGTGCAGACAGCAGCACTTCTGGAGAGTATGCATATTTTGAGGAAAGTGCTACGCCTCTAAACCCCAGGCAGGGGCCGAGCCTAGATAAATGAATAATACCTGGTGTATCCATCTAACCCAGTACGTTTTACATGAAAATGATAATAGATGATGATGATGATGAAATTAATAACTGTTCGCCTTCCTTCCTTATTACTTAGATAATGCTCTAGCGACCCTTCATACTGTCCCGCTCGGCATTATCAATTGCAGTGCTTCTTCTGTTGTTGTAAGTTCTATCAAATTAATCAAAATGGAAGCTGGGTTGCTGTATACCAAAACCGCCTTAAACTAATTGGTTTATTTTCAGCTATTTTTGTGTTGCATGGATTACATAAGAAACCATACTCTTAAACCCAGAAATACTTGTATACTTGTTAGTACAGCATAGATGTAGTTTCCACTTCTTTTATTAACGGGTTTTGAATAAGTCAGAATACTAATACCATTTATATTCTTATTTCTTAGTCGCTGTTGATGGTCTACATACAAATGATTCGTCATCAACTGGAACCGACTTTAGAATTTCTTAGTGCAGTACCAGGACCAACTGGGTCAGCGGCTTTAGAGTTTGTATTGACCGAATGGTGTCAACGACAGGGTTCTTTTTATGGTAGCTATGAAAGACGCGTCAGGTAGGTGCTAACACTTCACACTTTCTTCATTACTACCTCTGTTGCTAGGCACCTGTTTAACGGGGAATGCGATCTTTTCATATATTAACATTCGAATAACATGTCATCCTTATTAAACGAACTGTGAAAATATCATAGATAAAGAAACAGACGCAAAGACAATAACCAACTGGATCAAATTGAAAGACAGAAACTGGGTTAAAGAGTAGCCAAGATGCGCACGGACAAAAAATCAACCATTATATATATATATATATACAAAGTCTTTATGGCAATTCATGGTGGTCTTTGTATGAAATGAACACACTCAATAGTTTTACTGATGACCTGTTGAACAGTGAAATACGGGTCTGCAGATTTTATTTGTTCCTTTCGTTCAATTAAGTACCAGATAATTAGATATCGACGAAAATAAACGTTATTTTAATAGCGATTTTTAAGTTTTCCTACCATCAATAGGTTTTTTTTATAATTTTATGATTATACATATGAAGACAAATACCTTTTTAACTTGACAGCCTTGCTTTAAATTAACTGAAAAACAGCATATTTCTGTGAGAACAAATATCAAAGCAAATATGCTGTGTTTCAGTTAACACAAAAATATGTATTTCCTCAGGACAAGGAAAATAAATCCAATCAAAGGATGTATTCCTGCTTAGTTTTGTTGAATACCGAAATAATGAGCTCTTGGCTTAATTTCACGAAACCCCAACTATTCCCCTAATCTGTCACCGTTTTTACGTAAATTAACCCAATATTATTACGCGTCCAGTTTTTACATAAAAAATAACCAAATATTGTTTTTTTCGCCATTTAGCTGTGATGCTCTTTGTAAGCTTCTCCGTCATGCATTAAATACTGGAGATAAAAGGTTTGCTGAAATTGTAGTAGCAGATGAAAGCAACACGACAACCAAAGGTAGGGTGTCTTACAGTGTATATTAACAAGAAAAGGTCAACAACCAAAGGTAGGGTGTCTTACAGTGTATATTAACAAGAAAAGGTCAACAACCAAAGGTAGGGTGTCTTACAGTGTATATTAACAAGAAAAGGTCAACAACCAAAGGTAGGGTGTCTTACAGTGTATATTAACAAGAATTTGGCATGCCTTAAAATATCACCATGTCGTTACTAGCCATGATCTATCTGCCACTTAACTGGTTTAATAGACAGTGACCACTCGACCCCGAAAGATGAAAACATTGGCCAGGCCTGATTATTTTCAGCTTGCGAAGTTCGATAATTGATTGTCTTCGCATATACAAATCATCTTACACCAGATATGAGTGAGAAGAAACCTTTTTGTATCAACACATATATGACAATAACAGCTGTCCCTTGCCTTTATATAGCTAGAAAAGGAGCTGCTTGGAGAGTACTGTTTTGGAATTAAGACGAAAACAGAAAGTTTAACAGATCAAAGATGACACTTGATAAGATCATTGAGGATGATTCGGGTCTGAAGGGAAAAGTGAGCTACGGAATGTGATGTTGAATCTTGAGAGCTGGAAGAAGAATTGCGTTTGTGTCACTGAATAAGTCGGATGCAGATAAGTCGATGGCATCCTTTTTTNTTATATTAACAAGAAAAGGTAAACAACAAAAAGGTAGGGTGTCTTACAGTGTATATTAACAAGAAAAGGTCAACAACCAAAGGTAGGGTGTCTTACAGTGTATATTAACAAGAAAAGGTCAACAACCAAAGGTAGGGTGTCTTACAGTGTATATTAACAAGAATTTGGCATGCCTTAAAATATCACCATGTCGTTACTAGCCATGATCTATCTGCCACTTAACTGGTTTAATAGACAGTGACCACTCGACCCCGAAAGATGAAAACATTGGCCAGGCCTGATTATTTTCAGCTTGCGAAGTTCGATAATTGATTGTCTTCGCATATACAAATCATCTTACACCAGATATGAGTGAGAAGAAACCTTTTTGTATCAACACATATATGACAATAACAGCTGTCCCTTGCCTTTATATAGCTAGAAAAGGAGCTGCTTGGAGAGTACTGTTTTGGAATTAAGACGAAAACAGAAAGTTTAACAGATCAAAGATGACACTTGATAAGATCATTGAGGATGATTCGGGTCTGAAGGGAAAAGTGAGCTACGGAATGTGATGTTGAATCTTGAGAGCTGGAAGAAGAATTGCGTTTGTGTCACTGAATAAGTCGGATGCAGATAAGTCGATGGCATCCTTTTTTGGAAAATAAAATTGAAAAAAGCTATAAAAAGTAATAGTTTTGGCATACGACTTAGAAAAGCTCAGAATTGTTTTTGTTGCATCGTGTTGTCTGTTGAATATTTTAATCTAAGCATATAGTTAAATCAGAAAAGTAAATGCGACAAGTTATATTTTGTTTGACAACCCTCTCCAATATTTGGATTACCATTGTAATAACTTAACGATAGCGTCGAAAAAGTATGCTTAAAGGAAGACCGGCGATATGAGGATCTGAGAGAGCGGTGGGCAGACCCGGGCCCGAAAACTATCACTTAGCAGTGAGTATTTTCTTTTTCTTAATCATGAAAATTTATTTAAATATAAAATAGTTATGATTATAAAACGAATATATAATATATAGAATTAAATGTATTTGCTGAATTGTTTTTCTTTCGTTATCACGGAGAACTCGTCAAGAGGCAGCCATAAGACCTGCACAGAGAGTCCTTTATATCTCTCTACGATGCACCATCCTTGTAACCTACACCATGCTGAGCCCGATTATGTTCTTCACATTGTCAGAGAAATAAATCATTGATCAAACAACCATGTGCCACTTATTTTTTCATTGACCCAATTGTTGAAGCATTTTCAGTTCAACTGATGCGCGCCAGCCGATTTTGATCCATATTTAAAGAATGCTTTATTATTTTGAAATCATTACTTTTCACTAAGCAACGAGAGAAGCCGTGACGTAATGCTTAGTGTAGTTACACTGTAACCAAGAGGTTCGATTCCCAGAGCAAGAGCAAAAGAGGCAGGGTAAAACTTAACAAAGAAAAGGCCATTGATTGGCGTCAGGAAGGAATTTCACTGCTACAACAAAGCCCCGCTGAAAAACATCATCGTAGCCCAGTTGCTGGGGAAAATGACGTTAAAACCATTTTCAATTCAGAACCGTAGGTAGATACTGGAGTTATTGAAGTATTCTTTGCTTTGTTTTCATAGTTGGGCCTCTCTTTCCGTATGGTGTTGAGAGAAAACGGTATCGCTTGCACTGGTGATCCTACTTCCGATTTTTGATATATACGTAAGCAGATAACGGAATTTGAACACAGAAGAAAAAAAATAGAACAGTTGTATTTTCAACCGAACGTTTAAGACTGTATATTATTCCTCAGCAAGTACTCTAAATATGTTTCATTTTATCGTCATTTACCTTTTGCGCTACATTCTATAGGCCACATTAGGTTTACTTTTGCCCAAAATGCATAAGAGTAAGTAAGAACTTTTTACACAGTCCAGACGAAACCATCATTTGGCGAACGATTTAGTGAACATTGAAACGGTATACATTGTCGTAATGGGCTCCTGTGCCACACCACTTTATTCCATCGGACTTTGACTACAGCTAACATCTCAAACACATAGTGGTTGCTCTTGATGCTAGTGATCATCATCATAGAAAAGTCAGTGAAAAATGAATCATTTTTCATCTGGTTTTCTACACTCTTTATTTTTTTTCTTTCGAATAAATTTCAACTTACCAGATTCCAGTACCTTCAGTCCTCCATGTTTAATATTTGCTTTGTAATTCTTTTGATATTTGTCCCAATCTTTTTTTTCCAAATCTTTTTTCCCAATTTTTTTCCCAATTTTTTTCCCCAATTTTTTTCCCCAATTTTTTTCCCAATTTTTTCCCAATCTTTTTTTCCCCAATCTTTTTTTCCCAATTTTTTTCCCCAATCTTTTTTTCCCAATCTTTTTTTCCCAATTTTTTTACCCAATTTTTTTACCCAATTTTTTTACCCAATTTTTTTACCCAATTTTTTACCAAATTTTTTACCAATTTTTTTTACCCAATTTTTCCCCCTAATTTTTCCCCTACCTTTTTTTCCAATCTATTTTTTCCCAATTTTTTTCCCCAATCTTTTTTCCCTACCTTTTTTTCCAATCTTTTTTTTCCCAATTTTTTTCCCTATTTTTTTTTCCCAATTTTTTTTTTCCCAATTTTTTTCCCTATCTTTTTTTTCCATTTTTTTTTTCCCNATTTTTTTCCCCAATTTTTTTCCCAATTTTTTTCCAATCTTTTTTTCCCCAATCTTTTTTTCCCAATTTTTTTCCCCAATCTTTTTTTCCCAATCTTTTTTTCCCAATTTTTTTACCCAATTTTTTTACCCTATTTTTTTACCCAATTTTTTTACCAAATTTTTTTACCAAATTTTTTACCAAATTTTTTACCAAATTTTTTTACCCAATTTTTCCCCCTAATTTTTCCCCTACCTTTTTTTCCAATCTATTTTTTCCCAATTTTTTCCTTATCTTTTTTCCCAATCTTTTTTTCCCAATTTTTTCCCCAATCTTTTTCCCCTACCTTTTTTTCCAATCTATTTTTTCCCAATTTTTTTCCCTTCTTTTTTTCCCAATCTATTTTTTCCCAATTTTTTTCCCTATCTTTTTTTCCCAATCTTTTTTTCCCAAGATTTGCCACTTAAAAAGGTTATAAATATTAATTCAACCATTTCGGATGCACTTGTGAAATTTGTGACACAGAATAAGAAAATATTGAGTTAAAGAAATTTATTCATTTTGCATTGTCATCCCAGGCAATCGTACGAGTGTAAATATTAATATTAGTACTAACTACTATAGTTTATTTATATTAGTTTTTTTGTACTTTAGGTATTCAAACAAGGTCAAAAACTAACAAAGGTAAGGTTGTCATTTTTACTTAACGGTGTAGTAAATTCTTGGGTTACCTTCGGAAAGTGAAGAGAGAGTGAAGACAGACAGACAGAGTCCACGGACAGAAAGACAGGCAGCTAGGCAGGCAGACAGACAGGAAGAGCGTAGAGAGAGGGGATGACTGGGGAGATAAATATATACTGATAGATGAACAGGTAAATATATAAATGTATAAGTGATATATAAATAGCAACTGCTGAATTGTGTTTAGTACCTTTGTTTATTGTTTGTTCAAGACCATTTGTGTTCTTTGGTAATCAAACATCTCTTAAAGAAAACGTATTGGATAGCCAAATGCAGAGAAGATGAAATATGTAACAGAAGAATGATCTATTCCAGGCTGTTTTGTAAAGAAACGATAAGAGAATTAGATTACTCAGAGACTATGAAATATCTGTTTGGCGTCTGCCGGGGTTGTCTGTGCCATGGGAGTGATACCCTTTGGGCCTGGTTGACAACTCTCTTAGAGATGGTGTTTCGATAAAACCCACCAGTGATAGTGTCACCTTATCACCACTTCTTTCTTATGTATGGTACAAAGTGGCTGCTGTCGCATCGTTGAATACCATCCCCATTATCAAGGAGCTCGGTAAGTCGGCATGCTGATGGTCCGCCTCTGGGTGATGGTTTGGGACACATATTTCTTTTTTTTCGCCTATGAAAAGTTCAATCAAACGAATGCCTTACAGTAGCTGACAGACCTTCAGGGGTTTAGAGGTGTGAAGAATCTCCGGACCTAAGAATGACTCCATATCCGCGAGTGTAGACTCGAGATGTGATTGTACTGGCTCTCCTTCGCTTTTAGTAATGTCAGAGATCTTCGTTTCAATTTTTCTTACGTGAAAGCTTTCCTTCGCTCTGACTCTTCTCGTATTCTTGCACTTTATGAGACAAGCCTCAATAACAATGTTGGTACCAGTGATATTCAGATTGAAAGCTATTTAACTTTGTTTCGACTAGGCTCTGCAAACCATCTTCACGGTCTTGGTATCTAGGGTGAACTTGAATGTAAAGATAAGCCTTTCACTAACTTTAGATTGTCTCTTCCTCAGCCCACCTGTTACCCGTTTTTCTTCTACCGAGCTCCCCTATATGATTCTTGCTCAGTTATTTAAATAGTCTCACACTCCTTGATAAGGGCTTGAACAAGCATCACATTGCTATCATCTATGTTTTTGGTGACTTCAATGTTCATCACATGCCCTGGTTAATCCATTCTAACAGGAATGACACACCCGGAGAAGTTACTTACAACTTCACTCTTGCCATGATCTTGTATAGCTTGTTGATTTTACAAAAAATATCTGCTGATTGAGACTCGAGAGGATCTTCACTTTTAGATTTCTTTTTGACTGTTGTTTCTGAGCAGTGTCAAGTTGTCAACTTTACTTCCTTTTATATCATCTGATCATGTTGTTGTCAGTGTTGAAGTTAACGTAGCTGTTTTTAATGTTGTTGACAAGTTATATAAAAGTAAGACTTTTAAATTGGTCAGGCTGACTGGGATGAATATCGTCACTTTCTGGGTGATATTCTTTGAGATTAAGTCTTTAAAAAAGTCAGTTTCTGATGCTGCAGCTGAATTCACAGAATGGAAGAAGTTAGTATTGAAACATTTGCACGTAGATGTATTTACGAAGTCATACCCAATTCTCCTCCATGTTCTCCTCTATGGTTCGATCATCATTGTTCTTCTTCCATTGCTGATCACTGTCATTTTTATGCTCAGTTTCAACATGATAGAATTGGTGAACCTCTGATTTCTTTCAAATGGGGTAGCAATGCTTGTAAAAGGGTGATCTGATACTTAATATCGCTATGCTGAACGAATCTAAGAATCTATTTCATTGCAAAGACTTGGCAATCACTTGTTCCTCCACTGCTTGATGGTATTCAATTTTCTTGATTGTTTTACTCCAATTACTCTCAAAGTGACACTTGTGCTTCCTTGCCAAACTCTCCCTGTAAACTGATCAGACTTTGAACCATGTCATCATAAATCCAACGTTAGTTGCAAATATTATTCATCAGCCCGATCAGTCTAAACCCCATGGTCCAGATTTAATTCCGGCAGTTGTCTTGCGTCCGAGCTATCTACCTTGCTGTCTAAAGTTTTTAATCTTTCCCTATCAGAATCTTATTTTCAACCATTCTGAAAAGTTTCTAATGTTGTGTCTGTCTTCAAGAATGCAGGTGATTCATCTACTCCTCTCAAATATCGACCTGTGAGTCTTTTTTCTGTCATTAGAAAGGTCTTTCAACGACTCATCATTGCAGATGCACTGGTAGAATTCTTGCAGAACTTAGTTCTCTTTGTTGATATTCAATACAAGTTTAGAGAATCTCACTCCACTGGTGACCTTTTGACTCTAATCACGGAATGTGCCTATAGGTTTGTGGATAATTCTGGTGAAATGGAGGTATAGCGCTTAATATTTCCAAAGCGTTTGATGATGTGTGGCTCGCAGGCTAGCTTCATACCCTTTCTGATTATGATATTTGTGGTAGAGTCTTTGGACTTCAGTCCTTTCACACAAATCGTCAAATGCATGTCACATAAGGTGAAATTACAGCTGATGAGTAATCTTTTAACACTGGTGTTCCTCAGGGTTCTATTCTTGGTTTTTACTCTCCTCCTTATTTAATTTAATGATCTTTCTAGTAACTTGCTTCAGTTTATTAACATCTGATGACACTACCATGTACTCTGGCATTGACCACAAGGCAGCTCAGCAGGAAGAGGTCAAACTTGCAGAAGCTTTAGAATCTGATCTTAAGAACGGGGAAGGGAATGGGTGGGTTTTTTTAATGCGGTTAAAATGTGACTGATGGCATTTAATAAATAACTGAGCCACACCTTCCTTCAATATTCATGGAATACCTTTCTGATGTTAACCATGATGAAGTTGTTTCTGCTCATGAATATTTATCCACGAGGATGCTTGATTTATCATTTTCACCAGATTTTTCTTGTGGTTCATATTTAATCTATTGGCAAGTCTGCGTGTAAAAAGATTGGTCCTTTGTGTCGTGCTGGAAATTACTTTACACCTGAAGGCATCTTGCATCATTATTATTCTAGCATCTGCCCTTGCATGGAGTATTGTTCCCATATCTGAACAGGTGATCCGTCTTCTTGTATTGATGTGTTTGTAATTTAATAAGTCCAAACCTTGCCTGATCGACGGGATGTGGCTTGTCTTTTCTATAGCTATTATCATTTTATGTGTTCTGATAAGCCTTCCTCATTTTGATAACAGCTCATTTTGTTCAATCTCTTGTGATTAGTTTTCTCTCATTGCCTTTATCCTCGTGCAGTTGTTGATCCTTGTTGTAATAAATCTTTCCATGTTTGTTGTTATTTTCCTTTTGTAGTTTAACCTTTTTGGTTTTTTGCGAAGTTTTTTTGTCGGTCATTGTTCCAAACGCTTGTTGGCATTATACCTTGTATAGTTTTAAACCTTAAAAAATGGAGAAAGGAATAGAAACAGAAAAGAGAGCAACAAAGAGGCAGAGAGGGACACAAACATGGTAGGGATAGACAGGCAACAATAGTGCCACTGCTGAAGACAAAGAAAGTAAAACAGAACGACAGGACAAAAACAAACTTTAAAAAAACAAGCATTTCGCTTTTCCACTTCTTGTGTAATATTCTATTCTTGTAAGTAGTTTTTTAATCTAGACGTTCATAATACATTTATCCCGAACCTGACTTTTATAATATTTCATTGTTTGCTAATCAGCCATTCTTTGTCTTGGTTTTAGCTGTAAAGAATGTTTGTTACATCCCTGTTGGCGTGAAAGTCTTTAAACTGATACTAAGTGAATTAGCCAATGAAATTGAAAAGGCAGAAGCAGAGAAAAGAATCGACAGTGCTGATGAGGTGAGAAGGGTGGCGAAAACCTTTTTCAATGATGTACTCTGGGTGGTTTTTGAAAAGTTATATTGAAAACTGAGAAAATGTGAATTTTTATAACAATAAAATATAATGGAGTAGAAAAAGGTGTAGTATGTGTGAAGTATAGTATAGTATTGTGTAGTGTAGTACAATATGGTATAATGTGGTATAATTTAGAATAGTATAGTATCGTATAGTATAACATAGTAAAGTATAAAATAGTATAGTGCTGGTATTCGTGGGTTTGCTAAAGGGAGTTAACGCCAAGGACCAAGAGATGGTGAAAAATAACTCTAACATAACATAACTGACTTGGTAAAGGCAATTTATGTTCTGTAATTATTTTTTTAAAGACCATGTTTGTGTACAGAATTTAATATTAATAACAACAATAGTAATAATAATAATAATAATAATAATAATAATAATAATAATGAGCGAAAATGTCTGAAGAAAGTATTCCAAATAACGTAAATGGCACTGGAACAGCATGTGAAGATGCTTTATCCGGCAGGTGCCCCATGGTTAAGCAGCGTGGACCCAATCGTCATAAAACTAGTGCTCAAACAAATTGGCCAAAAGAAGTTAACAAAGTAGTAATGGAATATTTCTATTGAAGCAAACCTTTTAATGATAGTGGTAGACCTGATAGAGGCGACAGACAGCGGATCTTCAGGGCATGGAAAGAACAGGGTCTCTCAGAAATTGAAGTGAATGAACAATGATTATGTGATCAGGCTAGGCCAATAAGGAAGAATGGCTGGCTTTTTTGAGCTTAAACTCGAAAATATCCAAAGTAAAATTAAGAAACTAGAGGCAGTCAACACCGAGGAACCCATTATGGATCCTAAAACTGGATAGAGAAATTAAGAATCTATGTAAATATAGCACTAGTTAAAAAATTTGCCTTGTTGGGAACAGCTAGAAACCTCCGAAAGATACATGACATGTAAACGAAGACTTTTGGCCCCTGGCTATTCATTATAGCTCGCCCAACAGGAAAATATCGGCAGTTCTATTAGCCAGAGCAATAATATAAATTTCATATAATAATAATAATAATAATAATAATAATAATAATAATAATAATAATAATGTGCTGTTTTTTAATTAATATTGATATCGCACACACCTTGGTGTGATGCATGCACCCAGTTTACCCTTATCGGGCTGGTAGTCGGATGGGTTTGCTGGGGTTTCTACCCCTGAGTCCCCCATGGGCTCGTATTGCTCCACCACTCAATAATAATAATAATAATAATAAACAAAGTTCATGTCCAGCATGACAGCCCGCACAGGGAGATGGTATTC
>RDPX01000272.1:338991-350301 GCA_003991215.1 Morbakka virulenta
GGGAAATCTTATACAGGCCATTAACACATATGCTGTTTCACTGATTAGATACTCGGCTGCTTTCATTGACTGGACGGTGAAAGAAATGAAGCAACTTGATGAAAGAACTAGGAAATTGTTAACGATGCACAAGGCCCTCCACCCAAAAAGTGATGTTGATCGGCTTTACTTACCAAGAAAGGTAGGTGGCAGAGGACTATTGAGTGTGGAAGACACAATACTGCAGACAAGGGCTAGTCTAAACAGCTATGTTGAAAGTAGTAAAGAAGATTTGATTATTGCGGCTAGAAGTGTGAGAGGGGCGACGGATGTCAACGAAAATGCTGGTACGTTTATGAAAAGAAGGAGGAGTGAAAGAACAAGCAAATGGAAAGAAAAACCGTTACACGGACAGTTCGTAAGACAAACAGATGAGATTTCTAATGAGGAAAGATGGCTATGGTTAAAAGATGGAAGTATGAAACGTGAAACTGAATCTTTGATAATTGCAGCGCAAAATCAATCCATTAGAACAAACCACATCAAAGCAACAATTGACAAAAGCCAAAGAAACAACAAGTGTAGAATGTGCAATCAGAGTGATGAGACGATCAGTCATATACTTTGCGAATGCCCTAAGCTTGCACAGAGAGAATATAAAAGGAGGCATGATTGGGTTGGTAAAAGAATCCACTGGGAAGTGTGTCAAGTTAATGGAATAACAGTCTCTCCTAAATGGTATGACCACAATCCTCAAGCAGTAATTGAAAATGAAAAGTGCAAAATATTGTGGGACTTTAATGTCCAAACTGATCACATCATTGAGGCACGTAGACCTGATATGATTGTTGTTGATAAAGACAAAAAATCGTGTACCATTATAGATTTTGCAGTACCTTACGATTCTAGAGTAATTGCCAAGGAACAGGAAAAAATTCTCAAATATCAAGACTTAGCCAGGGAATTAAAGAAGTTATGGGACATCCCGATAAAGGTGGTTCCGATCATCATAGGAGCTCTGGGTACCCCACCAAAAAATTTAAAAAAGTGGTTAGGAGAACTTGGGTTGAAAACAAAAATAGTCGAACTGCAGAAAACTACGTTACTTCAGTCTGCAAGGGTACTTCGGAAAGTGCTTGAGGTTTGAGGAGTCTTGCTGACACCATGCCTCAAGAAACTCCACTAGCGATTTAAGATCATAACTTAGTGTGCGACACCAATATAATAATAATGATAATTACATAAGAAATTAGATAAAGAGCATTATTTACAAGGAAGATGCATCAAAAGATTGCAGATTATGTTGGAAAGGGGAGGAAACGATTGCGCATATAGTATCTGAGCGTCATCAACTAGCACAAGCACAGTATAAGGGCTGGAGACATGACAAAGTAACTCAGATTATCCACCGGAAATTATGTCAGAAACTTGGTATAGATCATGGAGATAGATGGTATAATCATAGAATAGACAGTGCGGGAACAGATAGTGGAGACAAGAGCCTTGAAGAAAGTCAAAGAAATTGTAGAAGTAGACAGTTGCAGGTTATGTGGTAAAATTGGGAAGACGGAACACTTGTTATCAGGATGCAAAAAGCTAGCAGGGTCGGAGTATATTAAGTGACATGATAATGTGCTAAAGATATAAGCAGTCGAATGGGGAAAAAAAGGTTTATGTAAAGAAAAGACGGTGTGGTATAAGGAAAACTGGGAAAAGGACAAGTGTTTGAGAATAATGGCAAAAAGATCTTGTGTGATTGGGAACATCAAATGAGGCCGCATTGTACAGGAAGGAGACCAGGCATGACTGTGGAGGACGAAGTAAATAAAGAAATATACATTGTGGATATGGCATGCCCTCTAGAACAAAACAAACAGGCAAAGTAAAACGAAAAGATTGCGAAATATCAACAACTATATTTTGAACTACGAGAGAGAAGGCAAGGTTTCAAGGTGAAAGTTATACCAGTAGTGATTGGATGTAGTGGCGGTGGAATGAAGAAATTGAAAAGTGCGATAAAAGAACTATTTGATGGAAAGGTTGCGGAAAAAACTTACAAACGAAATGCAGAGGACAATGTTATGGGAAAGCGAAACAGATATAAGAACAGTTGTTAGTTATTTGGGGACTTAGATGAATAATGTTTCAATAAGCTACCAAAATTTGTTAGATAAAGTATGTGAATACAATGAAAGTCTTGGGGCTAAACATAGACTATTTACTGTAAAATATGAGTTCAGTATATCTGTGGTTACAAAAGGAAATAAAAATAAATAATAATGATGATGATGATGATGGTAATTAAAATAAGTGACTTAGTAATGGTAGATTTTGCCTCAAAAAGCTTTTTTATATTTATAAAATATAATAATATAATAATCTATAGTAAAAAGTGTACAGGTAGATAATCATGGAAGGACACCACCACACATAAATGTACCACAGACAGTCGTACGTATTCTCCGTGTGACGGAGGGAGTGTCGTTTGCTGAGCGGTGGAATTGTTTTTTTAGAGCTTACCCCCCGGCTGTAAATTGGCTCACTCTAATTTTACGTGTTTAGGATGGTGACAGTGATGACGATGATTGGGAAGATGTTGATGAAAATAATGAGCCAAAGTCAATTAAAGATTTGACTGTGCAGAGTATTGTTGAAGCTCTATTTGAGCCATCATCCGATTTTCCTGGTAAGAACTTCCAAACTAATTTCTCACTTTTTAATTTTTGTATCTTTTGTATCCGTATAGCATTAATTTCATCATTTCTGTTAATATTGGTTTTATTAATAGTTTAACGAGCACATTAAGAGAGATGTTACTTTGTAATGCAGTATAATTTTATATTATATTATATTTTATTATCTTTTATTATATTTTATTATATTATATTATATTATATTTTATTATCTTATATTATATTTTATTATCTTATATTATCTTATATTATATTATATTATATTATATTATATTATATTATATTATATTATATTATATTATATATGCTATTATAATAGCAGTCATATATTCAATTTAAAGTTTGATCTTGCCTCTGTTTTTAACCTATTAGAATATTTATTTATTTTTGAAAATAATTTTGTTGTTGTTATTGTTGTTTATTGATATTTTTTTTGTTTCAACGTCATTTTCCACCAGGATTTGAGGCTCGTATGGTACCCTTCAGAGGGACTTTGTTTTTGGAGTGAGAAATTTCTTGGTCGGATTTTTTGAAATTGATCATTATGAATATAATAATTACAATAAATGTAATAAAAACTTCAAACTTACTTACTTAATCAGACATTTACTTAGTTAGATACTTGCTTATGTACTTACTACCTACTTATTTATCTTTTTTCATACTTACATACTTAAATTGCATATACAGATACGTACTGGAATAATTACTTATTTATCTATTTGCATACTTATTTATTTATATGTCTAGTTTATTTATACAGTTACGTATTTACTTACTGACTGACCGACTGACTGACTGACTGACTGACTGACTTGACTGATTGACTGACTGATTGACTGACTGACTGACTGACTGACTGACTGACTGACTGACTGACTGACTGACTGACTGACTGACTTACAAAAGGTTGCAGAGGTCTTAAAAGTATTAAAGACCTTTTTGAAAGCAAAGTACTGTCGATCAATCAACACCTAAAAATGAACTCTGAACGTAATAAACTACTTACTTCGACTAACTTATTTACTTATGTCCTTACTTACTCCATCGAAGCACTAGGCCATAAAAGGTTCTAAAAAGCAGTCCTTTTATGGCCATCTACTCCATTCAGGACCAGGTCGGACATTGGATTGTCTGCTACTGGATAACTACGAAAACCGGTATTACCTGTGTCATGGATCGAATCATGGGTGACTCGACCGGCATTCCGGCAATCAGATAAGAGATGGCCTGAGACAAGTTTCCGAGGTTGAGAAGCTTGTACGTGCTGATGAATTCAATGCCAGAGTTGATTGTGAGAAGGAAAACTGACTTGAACTCATTGAATCTCAGGGGGTGCGGGAATGTAACTCAAATGGTGAGCTACTGCTAGTTTTCTGTTCAGAGCAAAATCTACTCATCATCAACATCATCTTATGGAATACGGCCCATCATAAGACCACATGGATGCATCCTGGATCTTAGTGCTGGCACGCCCTAGACTATGTAATTACTAGACAAAAAGACAAGAAAGATGCACTGGACACCAAAGTATTTTAGAGTAACTGGGTGTGCTGAAAGTTAGCTTTTACATTTTGGAGAAAAGGATGAAAAACACGATTACTCAAGAAGCTCCATGTAGAAAAATTCTGTTTTGGACAGGTGAGGTAAGAACTTGTACAGCATATAGATAAGACATTGGATGAAGTAGGAGGGGAGAAAGGTGTTCTGGAACGATGGCAAAATCTAAGGAGACTTACCTCTCACGCTGCAGAAAAGGTGTTGGGTGGACCAGAGATGCTATATCAAGACCAGTTAGGGAGAACGACGAACAGCCTAACTAAATGCTTGAAAAGAGGAATGTAACAAAAAGCAAGGAATTATCACGTAACTCTAGGTCGATCAAAGCAAGACTTGTAGAGGCAAGGACCAAGATTTAGAAATACACCAAAGAGTCTCAATGGTGGTAGGAGAAAGCTGAATGTTTACAACATGCAGGAGATAGAAATGACATAAAAGCGTTCTACCGGAGACTTAGATAAGAGTATAACCCGCAAATGGGGGGAACAACTCAGCTTAACTCACTAGATAGTGAAACAGTACTACAGGATAACAATGAGACATTCAAACGTTTTGAACCAACTATGGAACATCCCAGGAGATGTCGATCAGGAGGCACTCGATAGTACCAGTTATATACAAGAAATTAGTAATCTTGATGAAGCACTGGATATCACAGAAGTTTTTAATCCCATAAAAATGTTAAAGGAGAAAAAGGCACCAGGTGAATGGGGCATTCCAGCTGAAAAATTAAAGTACGGTGTGCGAAAAATTACAAGAGAAGCTGTTTGATCAGATTAAAGACATCTGGGAAAAAGAAGAAATGCAGCAAGACTGGAATGACGCTACCATCACAACAATATTCACGAAGGATGAACGAAAGGACTAAAAACTATCGTGGAATATCTCTTCTGTCAGAAGCTGGCAAGATTATGGTCCGTATACTACTTAACAGACTAAATAAAGAACTATCTCCAGACATTCTCACCGAGATTCAATGAAGATTCGCGACGGAGAGAGGACCATAGATATTATTTTTAGCCTTTGCCAAATTCAGGATATTTCAGTATAATAATTATTAATAATTCAGGACGGACCATAGTCTTGCCAGCTTCTGACAGAAGAGATATGTACCAGAAAGAGAGAATATGCCATTATATGTCGTATACATCGACTTCACTAAAACGTTTGATAAAGTATCAATAGAACCACTTTGAAAAGTGTTAAAGACGTTTGGTTGTACTAAAAAGATTGTGAACCTGGTCAGTTTCCCGCCTGATGGCATGCAGGCACCAGTGGCTGAAGGGACGGCAACCTCCAACAAGTTTCAGGTAAGCAAAGTTCTCAAGCAGGCCTGTGCACTGCCCCTGAAGCTGCTCTTAGAGGTGTGAGAAAAGGAGTCAACGTTGAGACAAAGCAAAATGCTTACCTCTTCAAGGTCTCCCGTTTCAAAACCACCACCGAATGCCTTGTTAGAGAGATCCTATTTGCAGATGACAATGCTTTGATTGCCCACTTCACAGAAGGTATGGAAAAGCCTGTAGATTGATTTGCTAGAGTTGCAGGACAATTCAGTATAAAGATAAATATAAAGAGTAGATATACCAACTGAGTACATATACCAACAAGTGAAAATGTTAAACCTACCACCTACCACCAGAAGAAAGTGCTATCAGCAATGAATCTCTTCCTGAGTGTACAGATTTTAGGTGCCTGGGCAGCACAGACTCCAGCAAAACGAGACTCGTGGAGAATCCTGATCATGGATTCGGGTGTGCTCGATTGATGATGATGATGATAATGATGATGATGATGATGATGATGATAATGATGATGATAATGATGATGATGATGATAATGATGATAATGATGATGATGATGATAATGATGATAATGATGATAATGATGATGATAATGATGATATCTTTGTTTCTTTATTTTCCAGTTGATTTCCAACAGTTTCTTAACTTTTTTTATGCACCTGACAGGCTTCGATCTTCTGGATGACGATGAAGAAGAGGATGACCCTGATTTCAAAGCAGATCCCATTAATGATACAAATATGTTGGTATGAAGTGTTTTTAGCATTTTTTTAAAAAGTATTTATTGACACAGATTTGAGTTAGATTTGAGTTAGAAGGATGATAAATTTAACATACTATTTTTACACACTTTCAGCTGTTTTGTTTTTCCTTTGAAATAGCATCTAGATTATCATGGTATTATTTTGGCATATCCAATTTTTGTAGGTTTTAATAGAAAAATGATTTTACTTTCATATTTGTAACTGCCTTGCCATAAAACTATCACTATGATCATTAAACAACTCAATGTAGTTAGATTATAAGATTCGCATACCGTCACTTCAAGACATTAAACAAAACGCAAGAAGTAAAATGTATCCAAGTGACAAATATAATTTCATTTTGTTAATCTTATTGTGAATAATTATCGTTGAGAGATATGGTTTCTATCAATATACAGTGGTTTTAATTGATAATTATTCAAGCGCGAGGGAGGGAGAATCCTGTTAAGATATGGTTCTTTTTCAGAGTCCTTGTTGCTTATTAATTTTTTCACTTGATTTATTAATTGATCAGTAAATAATCGTTTCATTTTCTATTCTCTTACAGGCTTACCTTACCCAGTTCATCACTGAATTCAGCCAGCAGCCATTTTTTCCGAACTTTTTAGCATCATTAAGCAGCAATGAGAAACAATGCCTTAATAAGATTGGAATTAATATTCAAGTTGGATAAGAGGTCATGGTTGCCGTGTAGTCAATGTAATTGATCAAGGCTGGAAGTCATCTTAATTTGTTCTGAAATTAAACATACATATTTTGATCCCTAAAATACTATCATCTTTTTAAACCCGCTTCAGTTGCAGAGAGTTTATCCGAAACCATTAATTCGGCTATAAAGAAACAAAAATGCGAGGAAGAATATGAGGGATGATGGAGGAATAAGAATCAGGCAGGTAGGCATAAGACCGAGACGTATTTCTCAACGCACTTTAATTCAGAAAAGAAAGTCTTGTAAAGACATAACGAAGCACTGAAAGAAATTGGTATAAAAAATGCCATTCTATTTTTGTAAAGCTTCAAAAATAAGAGTAAACGAAAACTTGACTGAAAGCTACATTTACAAAAATACACACATTAATTTTATCTTTACTCTTGTATGATTTATTAATAAAAACCGAAGATAAAAAAAGAAATGCGTTTTCCGTTTTCTCCTAGTCTGTTACAATGCACTTTTTCTCAATTAACCCCCAGGGCACTTATTTCTAGATAGATTTTGACAAAGATGAGCTTATCACAGGGACTATAAATCGACGGGCTGTATTAGTTTCAAATTTCATAGGTCTAGCTTGAATCTATGTTATATGATTTTATCATTATTATTCACATATGACATTTGCTTTTTGTGCTTTTTGCCCGAAATTAGTTGAAAATGGTGACGAGGGGATACTTGTTCAGGTGGAATGCCAAGAGGAACTTAACTACGGTGGCCTAGTCGGCGCTGGGCATAGTCAAAGGAACGCATACGCAAGAGACTGCATAGTCAAGAGCGCGCATATTTAAGAGAGTGCATAGCCAAGAGAGCGCATAGTCAGGAGAGCGTATAGTCAAAGGAGTGCATATTCAAGAGAGTCCATAGCCAAAAGAGTGCAAAGTCAAGAAAGCGCATAGTCAAAAGAGTGCATACTCAAGGGAGCCTAAAGTCAAGAGAGCGCATACTGAAGAGAGTGCATACCCAAGAGAGTGAATAGCCACGAGAGCCCATAGTCAAGAGAGCGCATAGTCAAGGGAGCACATAGTCAAGAGAGCACATAGTCAGGAGAGCGTATAGTCAAAAGAGCGCATACTCAAGAGAGTGCATAGCCAAGAGAGTGCATAGCCAAGAGAGCGCGTAGTCAGGAGAGTGTATAGTCAAAGGAGTGCATATTCAAGAGAGTCCATAGCCAAAAGAGTGCAAAGTCAAGAAAGCGCATAGTCAAAAGAGTGCATACTCAAGGGAGCCTATAGTCAAGAGAGCGCATACTGAAGAGAGTGCATACCCAAGAGAGTGAATAGCCAAGAGAGCGCATAGTCAAGAGAGAGCATAGTCAAGAGAGTGCATACTCAAGAGAGCACATAGTCAAGGGAGTGCATAGTCATGAAAGTACATGGTCAGGAGAGTGCATAGTCTGGGTAATAAAATAACAATAACAAGATACCAGTCAGATTAGGCACTTGGCGACAGAAACAGATGCACACACTTGTACTTTTTTAAGCTTGGATCGCGACAAATAATATACAGCTTTGTACCATGTACATCTCAAGGCCGGAAGATCAAATGTGATCTGATGGTCTCCCGCAAAATTAAATGCTTACTATCAATCGCACAGAAACCTCACTGCAATATTCGTTTTTTATTGAAAAAGCACTGAAACAATTTATCTTTATTTTTTCAATTCTTTTTATGACAGAAAGTACCATTTTTTTTCATTTAGCTCTCAATGAATATTGCAAATTAACTAGCTTTCTTCCAATTTACTAATAATAATTTTCTCGTTTCACTTCCAAGACTTACTTGAGGAGAAAACGAGAAAGGATGAAGCAAGAACAAAGTTCTAATGGAGAGGCAAAGAAAAGTAAAGCCTGACAGGTTTTTTATTTCTCGAAGTTGGACTGAAGCGATTAACAAAGCGCCAAGCACCAAAATAAGTAATTTGGCCGCAGAGCGATTGATACAGGGAAGTAGAAAGAGAAGAAAATAGAAGAAAATTATCAGTTGACTACAAAATGTAAAGAGGCACAGAAAGCTTTAGTGAAATTAAAACTTACAAAAGAGATTTACAAGGAGGAGAACTCCAGCCAGCCTTTACATCAAAGGTGACAGCAAATGATGACGTTCGGCAAGGAAGGGGCGAGAAAAGAAAAACAAATGGAACAGTATCGGGGAACCAAGAAGAAAGAGTTGAAATGAGCAATTCTCGCATAGAGGTAGTTATTAGATTAGAAATTTTACGGCAGTCTTGAATGTCGACAATAAATGGACGAGTGCTGGTGACAGTCAAACGGGATAAGATAACTGAGAGGAGAGGAGAGAAGTAGCTGCTTCTGCGGAGACTTTTTCATAAAAATATTTACAGAACGAGCAAATTGCTACTTGTTTGTGACAAGAATAATATTTTCATTCCAGTTTAATCAGTGGCATGTCCTCATCCTTATTAGTTTCAAATCCTTTGAATCTGTCGTGCTATGTGATCTATTTAGTGTATCTATGTGCTCATAAAATTATTTAAATGTGTCTGGTTGCAGTTGTATATCTGCATAATATAGTGTAAGTAAATGGATGAAGTAAATACAGTTCCATGTAACCATTATCCTTGGCCTAAAATGTGATCCAGATTTTACAATGGAATTGTATTAAAAGATATAGAGGTTACAAACAGACCACAACAGATCATAGATTAAAAGAAACAAAAAAATAGCAACTCTCAAACTGTTAAATCATCAATGAAATAAATATCAGTTACTCTTCGTTACTGCTGGGTTTCGTTGTCGTACAACCAACTTGGTAACATAACGAGATCACAGGAACAAATCGGGATATCAGAGGGCCTCTTCCTGAAATATTGGTGCTCGGGCATTTACACTGATTCCTGTTTTCAGAGCCAGAAACATAAACAGCATTGTCAATTACCCAACCAACTTTTAACCAATACGAAGATGAATGTGAGTTAAAGACAAACTCAACGCACAATGTTGGGTCATTTATAAACTTGAGAACTAAGAAAAAGTAAATGACAAAAAAAAAATGCTGAAAATTCTTGGTTTTGCATGAATTCCTGAATTTTTATATTTGCCTTTACCAATACTGAGGATTCAAAAGTGTATTATGTGTTTGGAAACTGGAAATTTTTCCTTTGTTTTCCATTCATTGGGCAGTTATTTCCGTTCATATTACTATTTGCTCTGTAGAGTCATATCGATTGTCTGCTATCCTTGAGTGTTTTGCTTTAGTAAAGTCAGGGATGTTTCAAGTCATATAACAAAAATTGGACATCAAATCATACGTGGTGTTAAGCTACCGTTAAATTGAAAGCAGTTCAAGACATAAAGACAACAAAAGAGACAAATTTACTCTCACTACCATGGGAATAGCTTTATTGTGTGTTCATAGAATTCAGCCCAGCATTGCTTCGAAAGCCATGTTAGTCTGACTTTAACATGGAAAAGGACCAAAGGAAACAAGCCATTTTTCTTTGTTTAACTAAGACATTTTTAAACTACGTGCTACATATGGAAACCATGCTTTAAGAAAGGCTAACGAAAGTCACCATAAAGATGCATGAACAAGTATGATAGTGATGATGATGATGATGATAATGATAATGATGATGATGCTAATGACAATGAGGACAACAACGATTATAGATAGTGATAATTATGAGGGTAAGTATGGTTGATAAAAAAGGTGATATTGAGTTTAGGGTCAACATTGGTGGATTATGATGATGATTATGAAGATAAAGACAACAGTAATAATAGCGTTATCAAATATGATGATGACAATTGTGATAATAAAATGACGATTCCATTGATTGTAATAAAAATTATGATGATGCAAATGACGTTGAATACACTGACGATGATGATGGAAATTATGGTGATTATGATAATGACAAAGATAAAAATTTATCATCATAAAATCATCGTATCACATCATTTTTCTACCAATTAGAGTAGTGCATCATTTGCTGTCTTTAACTCAAAAGAATAATACGAACGAGAGCCACAACTGTGGCTCTTCTTCATATTCTTGCACTTTGATAAGTTAATGTACAAATGTTGAAGAGGCTTTTTCCCAAACTGCAGAATCATCTCGACCGCAATTCCATATAGACAAACAGCTTTCCCCGATTTCATGTGTTTCATACTTGATTAAAATCCCTTCATGGTGAACCCTTCAAATATATCGTCACTTTCACATCATAAGTTCCACCTCTTCCTTCATTCTCTTTACACATTCTCTCTCTCTCTCTCTCTCTCTCTCTCTCTCTCTCTCTCTCTCTCCCCCTTTCTCTCTCTATCTCTCTCTCTCTCTCT
>RDPX01000272.1:362638-405652 GCA_003991215.1 Morbakka virulenta
TAGTAGTAGTAGTAGTAGTAATAGTAGTAGTAGTAATAACAGTAGTAGTAGTAGTAGTAGTAGTACTAGTAGTAGTAGTAATAAAAGTAGTAATAGTAATAGTAGGAATAGTAGTAGTAGTAGTAATAGTAGTAGTACTAAGAACTGTAGTAGTAGTAATAGTAGTATTAGTAGTAGAAATAGTAGTAGTAATAGTAGTAGTAGTACTAGTAGTAATAGTAGTAGTAGTAGTAGTAAGAACAGTAGTAGTAGTAATAGTAGTATTAGTAGTAGAAATAGTAGTAGTAATAGTAGTAGTAGTAGTAGTAATAGTAGTAGTAGTAGTAAGAACAGTAGTAGTAGTAATAGTAGTATTAGTAGTAGAAATAGTAGTAGTAATAGTAGTAGTAGTAAGAACAGTAGTAGTAGTAGTAGTAATAGCAGTATTAGTAGTAGTAATAGTAATAGTAGTAATAGTTGTAATAGTAGTAATAGTAGTAATAACAGTAATAGTAGCAATAGTAGTAATAGTAGTAGTGGTAATAGTAATAGCAGTAGTAGTAGTAATAGTAGTAGTAGTAATAGTAGTAGTAGTAAGAACAGTAGTAGTAGTAAGAACAGTAGTAGTAGTAATAGTAGTATTAGTAGTAGAAATAGTAGTAGTAATAGTAGTAGTAATAGTAGTAGTAATAGTAGTAGTAGTAATAGTAAGTAGTAGTAATGGTGGTGGTGGTGGTAGTAGTAATAGTAGTAGTAGTAGTAGTAATAATAAGAGTAGTAATAGTAGTAGTAATAGTGGTAGTAATAGTAGTAATAATAGTAATAGTAGCAATAGTAGCAATAGTAGTAATAGTAGTAGTAGTAGTAATAGTAATAACAGTAGTAGTAGAAATAATAATAGTAGTAGTAATAGTAGTAGTAATAGTAGTAGTAGTAGTAATAATAGTAGTAGTAATAGTAGTAGTAATAGTGGTAGTAATAGTAGTAGTAGTAGTAATATAGTAATAGTAGTAGTAACAGTAATAGTAAGTAGTAGTAATGGTGGTGGTGGTGGTAGTAGTAGTAGTAGTAGTAGTAGTATTAATAGTAGTAGTAATAATAGTAGTAGTAATAATAGTAGTAATAGTAGCAATAGTACCAATAGTAGTAATAGTAGTAATAGTAATAGCAGTAGTAGTAGTAATAATAGTAGTCATAGTAGTAATAGTAGTAGTAATAATAGTAGTAGTAATAGTAGTAGTACTAGTAGTAGTAATAGTAATAGTAGTAGTGATAGTAGTAATAGTAGTAGTAATAGTAAGTAGTAGTAGTGGTGGTGGTAGTAGTAGTAGTAATAATAATAGTAGTAGTAGTAATAGTAGTAGTAGTAATAGTAGCAATAGTAGTAGTAGTAATAGCAGTAGTAGTAGTAATAATAATAGTAGTCGTAGTAGTAATAGTAGTAGTAATAATAGTAGTAGTAATAGTAGTAGTACTAGTAGTAGTAATAGTAATAGTAGTAGTAATAGTAGTAGTAATAGTAAGTAGTAGTAATGGTGGTGGTGGTGGTAGTAGTAGTAGTAATAATGATAGTAGTAGTAGTAATAGTAGTAATAGTAATAGTAGTTGTAATAGTAGTAATAGTAGTAAGAGTAATAGTAGTAATAGCAGTAATGATAGTAATAGTAGCAATAGTAGTAAGAGTAATAGTAGTAATAGCAGTAATAGTAGTTGTAATAGTAGTAATAGTAATAGTAGTAATAGCAGTAATAGTAGTAATAATAGTAGTAGTAATAGTAGTAATAATAGTTGTAGGAATAGTAGTAGTAATAGTTGTAGGAANTTAGTAGTAATAATGATAGTAGTAGTAGTAATAGTAGTAATAGTAATAGTAGTTGTAATAGTAGTAATAGTAGTAAGAGTAATAGTAGTAATAGCAGTAATGATAGTAATAGTAGCAATAGTAGTAAGAGTAATAGTAGTAATAGCAGTAATAGTAGTTGTAATAGTAGTAATAGTAATAGTAGTAATAGCAGTAATAGTAGTAATAATAGTAGTAGTAATAGTAGTAATAATAGTTGTAGGAATAGTAGTAGTAATAGTTGTAGGAATAGTAATAGTAGTTGTAATAGTAGTAATGATAGTAATAGTAGCAATAGTAGTAATAGTAATAGTAGTAATAGCAGTAATAGTAGTAATAATAGTAGTAGTAAGTAGTTATAGTTATGGTGGAAGTTTGAGTGCTTAATGTTTTTATAGCAGCACATAATGCAACAACAGCAGATATTTTAAAGTTGTGGCAGTAGTAGTGGTAGTTGTTGAGGAAGGATTAGTTACAGTAGCATCATAAGTACAATATCTGTTCTATGGTATGGAAGCAGGAAAGGGAAAGGTACTTTACATTTTTTTAACAAGAGAAGACACAGTTCTAATATATATAAATAGTGTTGTAAAGGAAAGCTAAGAATGGAAGAGCTGCTGTCTGGGGATTATTCAATCTGTGTAGGAATAGAAAAAATTGCTGACAGGTCTGATCAACCAAGGAAAAAATCAATTTTTTCATTTGACATAAACAATAATCACGTGAAGGATCCAATGATGTTGCTCTTTTGTCGCAACATTTCTTTCTGATGTTTTTTGTTGTTGTTTTTTTTTAATGTACTAGTGAGTCACCACACATCAAGGCTAAAAGCCATTCGAGGATTAGGGTTAATGGTACAGCTATATCAATTAAAGTACATACACTTTTTGATTTCTTTGTCTGTGGTAATAGGCGTATTCCACAATATTGTAACATCATTTCCTTCAGTAACTTTGGTGTGGTTTATGTTCATACCATTTGTTACTGACTTGAATCTGGTAGTATTTACAAATATTCCATTGAATATAACTGAGTGCCTTATCATATCTTTCTTAATATTCCTTTTTTGCTAAGACAGGACAGCCAGGTATAATGTGCTCCACACTTTAATCAAATTCATGGCATAATCTACATTTTGGGTCAGTTTTATTTTTGATAATTTTGTGCTGATGGTATCGTGTTGCTAAACTTTCATCTTAACAATGATGTCATCTGGTAAATGAAAGGATTGTGACGTTGGGGATGAATAAACGAGGAATTAAGCTATCTTTGCATTAGTTTAATTCGAATGATTTCAAATCTTTACAATTTTCTACACGCCTATCTGCTTCATTTACAAATTTTTAATGCACCGTTCAAAAGTATAACATGTTTTTATTACCTTCCGAATACCGAAGAAATTGAATTTGACATAAGTTGTAGCGAAAACATTCAAGCACCTGCAACAATATGTAGCAACTAATGAAACGAAACGTTTCAATAAACAGAGAAGAGCAAAGGGAGTGGAGAAGTTTAATAAAGTAAAGGATACAAATGTGAGCATTCAAATAAGAGGAAGCCATTCAAGAGTTATGTTTGCCCACAGATAACATAACACAACATAGCACAGATGAGAAGAAGATAAAACCCTCGGATCAGTTGCTCCCAAACTGGTTTTTTTTCGATCGACCCCTTTCACATTAAAAAATAATGGATCCATCATTTAGTATTACTGTGCTCTTTGCTCGACGACAGGGTTCTTACCCCTCTCAGCTCTTGGGGAAGGACACCCCTACTTAGATTTAATTATCAACACAACCAGATAAATATTTTTTACTGGTATGAATCTATACACTTTTACAAAAGTATATTCCTATTCATAGAGTTTCATAAGAATTAGTATGCTATTGACTTTAAACATTACTTAAAAATCGCACATACCTTGGGTAGATCCACCAAGCCTAAAAAACAAAAGCTACAATTTCCTTTCACTGTCAGATTCCAAAGACTCGATCCATTTGAACAATTAGAAACCACATTGTTGTTTAATTGCCTGATGGCAAAGTGTGAATATTTACCCTCGGAAAATTAATGTGGAAAGGCTCTAATATCAATTTTTTTTATGGCACCGTAAAACGTTATGTAAAAGGAGGACACAAAAAATTCGACAGAAAAAAAAAGCCTGCTCGAAAGCAAATGTTCTCATACCTGCATTACGTTATGCCTGACCTTTTTTCATGAAACCCAGGGGTTCCGCGGAACCCGCTTTGGGAAGCACTGCCTTAAAGAGGTGTGAGATGTTAGAGAGATGTGAGAAAGAACTTCTTCGGAGTATGATTAAAGATTGATGGTCAAGAAAAGATAAAATTAAAGAAAAAGAAAGGGGAAAATATTGTCATTATTAAGTACAGTCTGCTTCAAAACATGGTAAGAGATTTCGTAGGAGAATGGCAAAGTATCTCTGCTTATTGATACATACATATCCTTCTATTTCTGACCTGATTAATATTCATGTAATCATTCCCACCGAGCCGAGCCTTCATTCTTTAGTCAAGAGGATAAAGTATTAAAAGACGCCCTGAAGCAGGTAGTGTTCCTTAGAAGTTCAGATAGAATTATTCAAGAATGTAGCTCAAAAGAGTGCTTGGCCGAGGACTGAATAAAAGCAACATGCTTTGCCATAGTAATGTACTAATTGGAGTGACGTGGTATACATGAATGGGTGGATGGTTATCATTACCAATCCCAGGCCAACTGTCACTTTCTGTTTTCACCCACTGATTGTGTCTGTTAAGTCAATGAATTTAGCTGTGTATTTGGAAAACGATTATATCGTCAGGTTTTAAATTCGTAAGAAAAAAGCTTGTTACTAGTATTATTCGTAAAAGCATTAGTAGCCAATCTATTTCTACGAAGTCAATCGCGTTCTTTGCCCGAAGCAATTTAACATTAACGAACACTAGCACTGTATCCAATGTTATTGAAAGAGTTTTTCCGTGAATCTTTGTTATCTCAATTAATTGTAAAATGCTTTTTTCTCATGTAGTCACCTTTTTATCAGCTCAAATCTCCAACCAACGCCCAAATTCAATAATTGAAATTCTGAGTTTTGATTACATTTTTCTACCCAGTACCTAGGGTGTCTCTTAAACGATAAGGATACCCTATGTTTCTCATATGTTTCCTAGAGAACATGGAACAGAATAACCTTTTTATTCGACCTGGAACCACCTTATCTCAACAGCGGAAAAAAACAGTGGTGAATAAATTATTTATGACTCGTGAGAAAACAGAACTTTATCACAAATCTGATTGAAATTTCAATACTCTAAAAACCCAAAGAATGAATATAGTGCATTAAATCGTATAGACACATTTGCTTATTCACTTTGTCTAGAAGACTTGATTAGCGAGAGAACTTTAAATTGAAATGGAGCCACCCCATAGAAATATTAGTAGTAACAAAAGGGTCTGTCGTACATAATTTATATCCCTTTTTATCTTGGACGGGTTTGAAAATACGAAACGATTGTAGTCCTCTTTTTAGTATGTGATCGTCTGAGTGATGACCCCAAGAATGAATAATAATAAAAGATTTTGGCATAAGTGTATACGTATATATATAATTGATCCTTCACTTTGCGTTGTTGAGCACTTTTGAGAATGGCAAGGATATCCTTGTAAACTATGCGACTCTGGTTACTTCTGTAGGGATTTGAGTGCTTAAGACAATTGCAATCGCTTACGTCTGAGTCTGCACATGTCCAGTATTGTCCAACATTGCAGTAATGGTAATTTATGGGATTTTTGTATGAAATGAAAACAATCTCTTGTTGTAAGCTACACTGACGAGTTGGTGAACAGCAAATAGTTTGAATTATAACAAGGAAACAAATTGAAATATTGATTGATTTTTTTATCGAAATATTTCATTGCCACCTGCAGATTTACAGTTTGTCAAATGTGTGTTTATATATATATATATGATTCAGCGCCATATATAGGATTTAGAACCCTCCATTTTCTTTGATCAGGTCATTTTTTGGGGATACGATTAGTGCTTGTTTTGCCCCTTGAATAGTACTCAGTTCAAGAAAAACAGGGCTGTAGATGACCCAATCTTTGTTTTTATATAGAAAACAAATCTATACCAGCCTCAAACTGAAACCAAAACTGCATCTGTTTTTAACTTCATGAAACCGAAACAGTTTGTGGGACAGTTATGCTGATAATCAACATCTTATCAGACAAGAATAGCCGCCAAGACAAGAGTTGGAACCTGCTTCGCACAATGTCAAGTCTCGCCTTCTTGTTGAACCAAACAAGATATTACGTCCACGCTTACATATCAAAATGAGACTTACGAAGAACTTTGTAAAAGCAATGGACAGGGAAGGGAGACGGTTTACTTTTCTTCAGAAGTTTCCTCGGATATGCTTTGAAAAGCTTAAGGCTGACATTTTTATGACCCTTTATACGGGAACTCATGAAAAACACAATGTTCAATGATGCGTTGAATGTGGCTGCACTGTCTGCTTGGCTGTCGTTTAAATCAGTAATTACAAACTTTCTTGGAATGCAGAATATGAGAAGGAAGTAGACGAGCTCATGAAGAACTTTAAAAAATTAGCTGCTCGCTACTCAATCAGAATGCATTCTCTGCGGTCCCACTTGGACTATTTTCCTCAGAACTGTGGAGACCAAAGTGAGGAACCGGGATAGGGTTTCCACCAGGACATTCGTGTCATGAAAGAATGCTTTCAAGGTCGGTGGGTTGTGAACTTTCTTGTGCACTGCAGTAGGGTTTGAAACGAGATGTAGTGGCTACTCAGCACAGGAGAAAGTCACTAAAAAGACCCTGCATCGATGATTATCTTTTGTGAAATGTATAATCTTTATTTTCTGAAGTTTGTTAAATAAAATTCTTGCTTTTTGTGAAGCACTAAATCCAAAATTAAAAGTAATAAATACCACTAAAGGCCATTAATAACAATTCTTTTACAACCTCGTATCTCAAAAACTTGACCAGATCGGACAAAATGAGTATGCTCTTTGTATTTTGTATAGCAAACTATCCTAGAATCAGCTATCACATACGTGACCTTTAAAACTTCGCTTATCAGTTTTATTAGAGACCCTCTTTATTGGGTACACGAAAAGCATAGGGCTACGGTTTTTTTTGAGTTTTTTCAGACCGCCTTTGGTTTAATATGTAGCCAATTCCTACAAGTTGTTTTGGAAAACGATTTTCAGTGTTTTTAAAGTTTGCTTGTTGTGTTACTATGTATTGTTCATCTATGTTTGTGATATCATTCGAGTTATGTGTGATATGTTGGCTTTAAGTGTAAATGTTAAATAGGTTAAGTCCTAAGGCTTTGCCTTATGAAAGCTCCTTTCATTCCATTTCATTTCCGTTTCTTAATCTAGCTCTGCCTTGAACTTTTTTACTGCTGAGTACAATGCGTTTAAATCTGTTCATGGTTAAGTCAGGGATTATTTGAAATCATTTCCACTGCATCAGCTACAGATTAATTGTAAAATATGCTAGCGATAGACCTATAGAGCAGTTATTACAAATCCTATTTCATATCGATATTTGATATATTTTGTGAGCTTCTGTAAATGAATGCAAATTGTAACGATAAATGAAACGATAATAATTGTAATGATAGATCTACCAAGAGAGCACCTAGTAAAAACACTTTTCCATATCCATATTTGATATATTTTGTGAGATTCTGTAAATGTTCTGCAAAGGAATTATCTTCTCTGAAATTTGTTTGCTATTGAAGAAGCTATCTGTCGACCAAAACGTTCAGTCTACTTAAAATAAGTCTTTCCTAAACCTTGTCTGGGTTGCTAAATAAAGATCTGTAACATTGGGTAAAGGGCATCTTTAAGCAAGGTACTAAAGACTCTTTAGGCACATCAGAAGGTCTGAAATAAAATTATCTAAAATAAGTCTAGAAGGGATGGTAGAAGGAAAGAGAAAACGAGGATGACCCTGCAAACGCTAGCGTGAGAACGTTTATGTTTTGTCACAGTTAGCTTTAGACCAACTTAATATTGTAACGAAAGACCGGGATCAATGGAAAATACATTCACATGTTAGTGCGCAATCCTGTTTAAATGGAGACAGCGTCACATGATGATCTTTTCCCTGGTTTTAGAGTTGCCAGAGCATGAGTTTTGCAAGGGTGAAAGTATTATTTTCTGTTTCGTGCGGCTGTGGTAGAGTGATAAGGCTTATGCTTTTTTTTATTATCTTCTAGGGACAACTAACATTTCATTATCTTCATCATTATCATCATTGAACTTGCTCTTTTATTCTTTCTTAGTTATTTTGTAGCAGGGACCATTTCCTTTAAGTTGGAAGGTTTTGTCATGGGAGTCCCTTTCTTGTGTCATTGGCATTTAAAGTGATAACTGGCATTTGAAAAAATGGGTAAAATGTGTTTACGATAACAGCAATCGGGGTTGTCTACTCATAAAGAAGGATAAAAGAGACAAAACTAAGATTTTGCGGACATGTAATGTGAAAACGGAAAGGTTAATTTAAAAGAAAAGATTTAAAAATTAGACTTGGACGTACAAGATAGAAGAAAGACTGAAACTACGATGAACAGTGAACTGTAGTGACCATTGAAACAAAGAACTAACCTAGACAATTAAAAGAAGTGCTACGGTGATGCAACTAAAAGAAATGAGGATGTGGTGTCAGAAGTGGGATACAGTCCAAACCGGACTTCGTCCGTTCTGTAAGTTTCCGTTTAAGACGCGCTTTGTCACCGAATTGGCTGTACAAAAATTTGTGATATTGTATAGCTTTACGCCCTCCTTGACTTAAAAAACCCGCAAGTCTACACTGTTTTGATAGTACTTGAAAAATTTGGAAGTAATTCGAATTTAGGAAAGATAAAATATGTCTGCTCAAATACAATTTACACAATACTATTGAACACGTTATCAAAAGTGAATAAGTTAGAAAGATCAGACTATTAAAAGAAGTCAGAATCATTCCTTCAGATTGTGTAATCTGTCTTATTATCTTACTGTGGTCATCTGATGTTTATTGAAAGACCTTTCATTGGCTTAAGTCACAGACAACTGTGAGAGATCGTATATTATAACAAGGTACAATTCACGTGGCTGGTTTTGCAAAGAGACAGATGTAAACAATTGTATTGGGTTAATAGTTATTTCAGAGACAAGCGATGGAATAATCCATTCACAGAAAGTTTAAGTTGACTAACCAATGCTCTAGATATCGTATTTATTTGATTTCTGCTGTACCAGGTGGCGACAAAGAAATACCATCCCATAACTCCCCAAGGGTTCTTTAGATTTTACAAGTTCAAAGAAAAGCGCTAATGACGGCGGAAATTTTTCTTCAAAATGGGGTTAATTTCTGTGATCATGTGAAAAAAAAGAGCTAGATACTATTAGTGTGCTTCATTATTAGTCCATCCCATGACTTTAACCGTTTTCTGGAATTTGAACATTTTGTGGTTGGCTGTTGGTAAGTCGACTTATTCATAATTCATGTCATGAAGATGGTCACATGTTGTAAGAATTTTTATTATGTAAACTGAACTTTGCTTGTCCAATTATTGAATCAAGTCTAAAATAAACAAATACAATGGTTGATTTACTTTAGTTTAATTAATATCTAGTTGGGAATAAATATTAATATTTTTGCTCAGTTTCGTGTTAATTAGCAATTGAGAAGAATTGAGTGAAGAGATTGTTTCAGTTTTCACAGAAGCTTGGCATAAACAAATTGTCAAAATGATATATTTGAGTATTATGTCATAATCAGAAAGAAAACATTGATAAATATTTGCATACATTTATTATTTCTGATCACAGTTCTGTCAACAACTAAAAATGTTCATATGAAAATATTTATGAAAAATTTTAATATGAAAAATATATAATTTTAAATAAATTTGAAATTATTTCTTATTTCATAACTTTTCTAAACAATTTCTTATCAAAAGGTGAAAAAAGACTTGGTGAGCTATGGTAAGGTTTGTCTACGTTACCATTTCTCTTTTGTAATGTTTTATAAGATAACACCCAAGTGGAAGCCACACGAAAGCATTGTGGTTAATCACAAGCTCCATGTGGAAAACTGGTTAAGTATTCTTTATTGTCTGTGGTTTCTTTTATTTGATTGCACCAACCTTTTCCAGGTTCCTTGCGTTGAATTCTTTTTCATGTGCCCTGTCAGGAGCTGATGTTGACTACCATGTCTCTGAAACCAGTCCGGTCACGCGCCCGTCGTAAAATATCCACCGCACGACAGCCAGTAGCCAGCGCCATTCCCTCCATAAAGTTTAATCTTTGTCTTCCTCTTGATCTTTTGCCATTGATTTTCCCTTCCAGCGCAAATTTTTCAAGACCTCCTTTCCTGTGCATATATTCGACGAAACTGTCTGCTTCTGATGGTAAAAATCAAGCTTCTTTTTATATGTACCATATCTAGTACCTGATCGTTCGTAATTCTTTTAACCCAGGATATCCGTTCCATTTCTCGGTAGCACCACGTTTTCATAGCTTCCAACTTCTTTTTGAGGCTTGAGTTTTTAATCCAGCTTTCTCAGGCATAGAGCAATATTATACGTAACTTGATGTTGAACTTTTTATCTGTAAGAATGTTTTTCTTTTGCGTGAAGGCTTTCTTGGCAAGAACAATTCGTCTCGTGATTCTTTATCACACCTGCAATCTGATGTTATAAGGCTGCCCAAATATTCGAACTGGTTCGTTTGTTCCAGCTTTTCTTCGTCAAGGAAGATGTCACTTCGAGGGTTGTCAGACTTTTTACTCAGAGCCATAATCTTCGTTTTCTTTTTGTTGATCGTCAGACCTCTTCCCTTGCTTTCCTTTTGTAACGAACTTAGAAGCTTCTGTAGATCTTGGGAGTTTTCAGCTATAAGCACTGTGTCATCGGCATATCGAATGTTATTAATTGGTGAACCGTTGATCTTGATGTACTCTGATGTCGTTATCCTCCGCATGATGTTTTCTGCATAGAGTGAAAATAGATCTGGTGATAGAACACATCCTTGTCGGACTCCCCTGTTAATCTGGGCCCATTGACTGAGTTTTCCATTTATTGAAATAGCTGCAATTTGTTCCTGGTAGAGGTTGTTGAGTAGGCGCAGGTCTTTTTCATCGATTCCTATATTCTTCAGGCCATTCACGAGGTCTTCGTGTTTCACACGGTCAAATACCTTTTCATAGTCTATGAAAACTAAATATATATCCTTTTGCATCTCGATTGCTCTTTCTCCGAGTATTCTAAGCAAAAATATAGCATTTCTTGTGCCGCAATTCTTTTTAAAACCAGGTTGTTCCTTGCTGATTTGGGGTAAGAGTTTGTTTCTTGTTCTTTGCATAATAATTCTCAGGATAATTTTTGTGATATGGCTTATGAGAATAATAAGCCGGTAATTATCACACTCCAGTAAGTCACCTTTCTTTGGAAGACAGATAAACACCGATTCTTTTATCTGCCTTGGTATAACGCCGGTATCATAGATCTTATTTGCAAGAATGCATAATTTTTTGATACTCAATTCCTTGCATGCAAGCAGAAGTTCAGCAGTAATTTTGTCATACCTTGGTGATTTTCCAGATCTAATTTCTTTCAATGCTGTCTCTACTTTGGATTCTAATATTGTGTTACCTGACAGTTCCTCGTTCACAATGAAGTTTATCATGTCAGCTGTGTCGTCAAATAAATCTCCAATGTACTCTGCCCACCGATCCAGGCTGTCTTGTTCTTCCATAATTACTTCTCCATGCTTGGTTTTCAAAGCATCGTTCGCTGGTCTAGGTGATATCCTTGACATTCTCTTGATTTGATAGAACATTCGTTGTATGTCTTTCTTCTCAAAATCTTCGAGTTCATTGCACAGTTCTTCAATCCATTTTTCTTTAGCTCGTCTACATTCATTTTTTATCTTCCACTTTAGAATTTTGTAGTCTTCAGCTTTCTTGTTTTTGACAGATTTTCGTTTCCTTATAAGTTCTAATATAGTATCATTCATCCATTTCTGCTTGTTGTCACGTGGCTTGAGGGGTAGCATTTTCTTAGCAGTATCTTGTAAAACCTCCTCCATATGTATTCAGTGGTCTTCTTGCGTTGAATATCTTTTCCTAATCACAGATTTAGGTCTGACCCTTCCATACAAAGTGACTTCCGGCTTCCAATAAGATCAATCAATCCAAACAAGCATAGAGGGCAAGGAAATTGTGAAAATAACAAAAAAATAGATGAAGATGATTTGGCATTGTAGAAAAGTGAACCTGTATGCATCGAACTGAATTCAAACCACTGTCTATAGCTATCATAACCATATGCTGTACCACCCGACGTATCAGCGTTCGGTCTTAACAAGATCATTTTTGAAGCCATATCTTTCATTTGAGTGCATCAATCTTACCCAGCCCCCTATCGCTGGGTACCTCATCATAATCATGGCTTTAGGGTCAACCCTCCCACCGAACGATGACTTCCCTTTTAAGATTTACAAATCAGCTGACTTAAGTGGAAGATATGTTGGCAAAATGGGCTGGCTAAGAAAATAGCACCAATAGCAGTTCAGTTCACGCTGACTTTTTATTTTTGTTCAAAAATCAATAGATTCTACTCTTTGAAATACCACTTGCATGTGCATAAGAATCTGCACATATAATCGCCATATAAGCTGGTTTTCCTGGCTTTGGCCTGATTGTATTACTTCGGAAAGTGTGATCTGCCTCTGGATTAGAGCTGTCGTTTTTAATAGTCGGTCCATAGTTCGGTCTCTTTTTAAATATTTAAACAACTGCCTTTTCTCTCGTGATGTTGCTTTTTGCTTCTTTTCCCAAAATCCAAAGTTGAAAACTTTAATAACAAGAGCTCGACCTTGGTCCAGATAAAAAAACCAAAAGGCATATACTTCTTTAAAAGTTCAAGTATCTTAGGAGTTGAAAATGAGCTTTTCCTTCAATATGTCTTTGTGAAGTTTTCTTGACAGAAGAGCGGTCAAATTGGAATAGATCTATGAAAAAATCAGGTACTGGAAAACAAATCACAACCTCAGAGAATGTATCAATCGTTAGTTTTTGATAAACTGTCACAACCTTGCCTCATTTCTACTTGAGTCTAACAAGGCATCAATTATCTACTGGCATGCACAATGATATCCCTGCTGGATGGATATGATAAAAGCTTCTGCCTTGATCCCGTTAAAGATCTCATGGGGCCAAAACGTAAAGGAGCAAATGCATAATAGCCCAAATACAGGGCGTCCAAGAAGGGAACTTCCACGTGGTGATGCCTGGATGCTGATTAGCCAGGTTTTTCTGACTAGTTAGTAACGAATAGCCTTCGTTTTAAGCTGTTATTCCCTACCATTGAAGAAATCGATCTCGTCGTTCATGTGATTTCCAATCTGGTTCGTCGTCGATTTGGAGAATTTTTTTGAAAAACCAACCAGGAAATGCGCGTCTTCGACGCCCCTGCAGTTAGGAGAGATATTCCCGGTGCAGCCTACTCACTTGGTCACAGCTATATACTGGGGGCCCGTTGCTGTGGGCTATAGATATTCACTTGTTTTGGCGGTGAGGGAAGTTTTGTTTCCCGTTTCATGAGACCGGATCGAGTTCACCGAGATGGTCTTTCAATCTGCCTCCAGCAGCTTACACACACACACACAGCCCAAATACAGGCAAGCGTAGAATAACAATTTGCTCAATAGGTCCCACGAGAGTTTTTTAAGTGTGCTAATCTCTAAGTTTGTTTTTAAGTCATAGTATTTAATGGTTATTATTATGGTTTGAATAAAATAAATGAAAATAGAATTTAATTGAAGTTTGAGTTTTGCATAGGCCGTCCAATTCATCTTTCATGGAAACCTGATGACCACTCCTCTGGGTACCCTTGTAGCTTTTGAAAGTAGGGCAACAATAATCTTATCTTAGGTATAAGAGCTTTATCTTTCCGTTAGTCGTAAGACTTTTCTGCTTTTCATCCTTTTGCCTAAAATCATCTGTAAGACTTCTGCTCCTTGATCAGGTTTAGAGCTTTGGGTCCAAGACTTTGGGATCTGTAATCTTGACGTGTTGGGTCACTGATTTTTGACCTACGAAGAGGAAGTGTCCCCAACCGAGGGGACCTTGGGAAGTGGTTTGTATCTCTTGCGCTCCAGAATGTGTTGCATACCTTCTGTTTATCTTTACTTGTTCTCCCCACTCTGTTCGGATCTTTCATGGATAGATATCTCTCAAAGGGATTAATGGCCTCAATGTTTATCAAAAACGCTATCAATTGAAGACCCGTACGCTTTTCTGAGCTACGTTTCGGTAAATACTTTTTCCATCGTCAGGATTACCACTGTCAGAATTGGAGAATATCTCACGGAACGTAGCTCAGTAATAGCTTTTGATATATGACAAAATTAAACTGTTTTATTAATGGTTTCCACTGAGTCCATAAAGTCAAGTATTTTCAACATTAATCTCCCCAATGTGATCTGTGATTCTACACTGTGCTATCAATAAAGAAATAGTGTAGTATGTTACAGATCTCTTACTCTTGTGGCTATGTATCAAATTAAAAAGTCCAGACAACTTCTTGTTCTTAACAGTCTGCTTATTGATTTTAATGAAATAAGCGACACCTTTATTTAGTTTGTTTTGGTGTTTCCTTTCCAAGTAATTTATAAAATGCATTGGGTTTATAACTTCATTAAAAAATCCTGTCTGGTAGTCTAGCTAAAAAGACAGTTGCTTATTACAACAGTAAAATTTTATTTCGAGTATTCCATGAAATACTTACAACATTTTGCTATTTTGATATAAACGCGCGACTCTGTCTAGATATTTAGGAAGACAAGAATGATTAAATATGAAACAGATACAAATGAGAGCTTCCAAAGAAACACGAGACAATAAACATGATACGTTTTCGCAAATCCACATTTCTTGATTCATTGAATTGCAAAAAAGCTCGCTGTTAAACATAACCCTGCAAGAGAATCCTATAGATCTCTAAACAGCCACAGCTATATACCTAAATAAAGCTAATTTTAAAATCTCAGTCCATAAAATTAAGAGCAGAAAAGCTAGACAAAGTTTTCTTAAAAATACGAAAGAACATTCATATGATGATCATTCCATCTCTTTTCAAATTGAAACAACACAAGTTTGTAAACTTTGTTAATTGATAGCAAAATCTTTTTTTAGAAAGTTATTTCGACGTAGGTACTCAACATAATTTATGTAAATAATTTTTATTTACTATAATTAATATTGACATTATTAAAATTCTAGTGATTATCAATATGTGAGGACGAAGTGGGGGGAAAATCCCAATTCCAACCAAAGAATGCATTTTCTCGTATGTTCTTTTACACTATGGATCTTTTTCTTCTTCTTAACCTGCCCTTCCTATCTCAGGATTTAGCTACTAATTTATACAATACACTCGTATGAGTAATACTGAGTAACGCTCAGTGGTATACTAGGCATAGTCATGGCATTGCCTTCTGTGATTGTAGTATTACTGCTTTCATGGATTGGATCTCTGCTGTGCGTACAATTACACTGTACGTATGCCAGACACCCTTCCCTATAACGACAGCTGCATCCTTCCACCTGCTAATATGGAGGTTTTCTTTGAGAGGTAAGAGAAAATTTTTTTCGCTTTGCTGTGCCCCTAATTTAGAATCAGCGGCACAGGCCCTGCTTAAGACCCAAACAAGAGGGGCAAGGCGTCTTATTGGAACCTTGCCCGTTGGCCAAGAAGCGGAAGATATGTATATTACTACAAAACTAATTCTCTGCATTATTGATTGTAATAAGATATAAAATAACATTGCAATCTTTAATTTATTTCTTTTTCTTGATGTCATCTTGATATGGATTCCCACAATTCTTACATGTTTAATGGTGGAATTAGTTAATCCAATGACAATATATTCTAATTGTTTTTGCAATTTCTTCCTTCTATTTCAATGCAGTTTTGTTCTTTTCCTCTTTAAATTGTTGTTTTCCTTGTGTACAATAATAACATAAGCTGGCAAATGTTTTTTATTCATTGCCAAAAGAAGAAATACCTCTGTAACTACAGCCAATATGGTATTGCCCTTCAATCTCATTATATCATCTGTTAATGACGTTCATGACGTGTGAATGTTGCCGTGTAATTATTGTATTTCATCCATAGTTGTAAAGGACTCCATTTGCTGCTTTGACAATCACATTAACTAATATTGGATTTAATTAGGAGTTTCCTGCTATTTCGTCCGATTCGTTTTTTTTATTCTGAGATAATATTTATTTCCTTGGTCATCTCCTCTAATGAGTATCAAAATATAAACATTGGTTCACTTTGTAATTGTGCCATGTTCTTCTTTATGATATCCAGCTTTTTTTTCTTCCCTCTTTAAAACATTTGCTGTTAATTTTCCATTTCAGATTCTGCTTTTTTGTCTACAAATTTTATCATTTGATGAACCCCGTAAACAACAAACACTGTTTTCCTCTATTTTTACGATTCTTGTCTTTAAGGCTTATAAAGAAAAGATATACCTCTAAACAGAAAATTTATTGCAAAAAAATCAAATGAACAGGACCTAAAGGATCATGAGAAAGAATTGAAATATTTGGTTGCCATTGTTGATCTGCAATACAAAACATATCACCTGTGATTTTTAAACTGTAAAAGGAAGAATTTCTAAATGATAAAGATTACTTTATAACCAATAAACTTTATTAATTTTTTTTAAAAAGTTTTAATATTGTTTTGGAATTTATTTATTACAAATAATCTTGAAATTTTCATATTTTCAATTTTATTCAAACTTCTGACTGGAGGCCTCCTTCACCTTGAAAATGGGATTGGCCGCCCCCTATCGCCCCAGAATATTTCTTAGAAGAGGTTCTTACATGTTTTAAAATTATTTATTATTATTATTATTATTATTATTATTATCATTGGCGAGTGATTTCGCAACATCTGGTGATGGATGAGTGAAAAACCCACATTCAGCACCCAACAACAAGCCAGGAAAGTTGAATACAGACACATACATGTACTGTAGCCACAAGAGTGAGATAAAATAACAAAATAAAAATGGAAAAACACTTCAACCTTGCAAGTGGCGCCTCACAAGCAGTGAGGAAAGGCACATTGCTCAANATAAAGATTACTTTATAACCAATAAACTTTATTAATTTTTTTAAAAAAGTTTTAATATTGTTTTGGAATTTATTTATTACAAATAATCTTGAAATTTTCATATTTTCAATTTTATTCAAACTTCTGACTGGAGGCCTCCTTCACCTTGAAAATGGGATTGGCCGCCACTTATCGCCCAAGAATATGACCTACAAGGTCAGCCTTTTATACCTCAGATCCTCTTCCTGATAATGATAGACTCACACTCCAAATTTCAGCTTCCTAGGTTCAGTAATTTTCTCATAAATTTACTTCAAACAACAAACAAACATACTCACTTTTAAACATTTAGATATTTTGAGTATATATATATATATATATATATATTTATATTGAGTATATTTAGATATATAATTATATATGGTAACGTTACAGCGTAGAAGGATGTACGGTGTAAAACGGTGCTTCTCTATGATGATATGCCCAGTCTGGGTCTCTATGAACCAAGGTTCTTCAGTTACTCCTATCATGGACACCCTTCTAAATTCATCGCATTAATTAAAGAGGTATACAGTACGTTTTTTCTGTCTGGTAAGGAGTATTCTTCCTTCAATTTATCCAGATAACCCCAATTCTTTCAGCTTCACCTCTCTAGTTATATGGCCTAGAAAATTGAGCTCTCTATCCTACTTTATGGAATAGAATAATGTAAGACAGTATAGTATTGTATAGAAAAGTATAGAAAAGTATAATGTAGTATTTTACAGTATAGTTTACAACAGGACAGTATAGCATAAAACAGTGTTTTTATTTACATTTTAAGATTATGCTCTGTACACAGAGCATGCACAACCATGCACACGTGCATGGTTGAGATTAAAGAAGAAGGAAATAATGTATTGTGTCCGCAATCCCCTCTACATGGTGCTTATTTACTTTACGGTTTCAGATGCGGCGCTTGTTAGAGGGGTAGCCCCCAAATAAAATTTCGTCCTAAAAACTAATTTTTTAAGAAAAAAATATGTCAATTTGTCCAAATGGAGATGTTTGTTTAGGTGACTTTCATCATTTGACAAATGACCTTCATCTCTAGCTTTGATACAACCGTCTTCCTTAGCAGTATTTCTTAGAAGAGGTTCTTACATGTTTTAAAATTATTTATTATTATTATTATTATTATTATTATTATTATCATTGGCGAGTGATTTCGCACCATCTGGTGATGGATGAGTGAAAAACCCACATTCAGCACCCAACAACAAGCCAGGAAAGTTGAATACAGGCACATACATGTACTGTAGCCACAAGAGTGAGATAAAATAACAAAATAAAAATGGAAACATCACTTCAACCTTGCAAGTGGCGCGTCACAAGCAGTGAGGAAATGCACATTGCGCAAACGGTTGTTGTTGTGNAGACTGGATATTTGTTATTGATATTTGTTATTTATTATTACTATTATTATTATTATTATTATTTTTATTATTATCAATTTATCATTAGAAGTAGTGGTAGTATGGTAGTATTTTCTGCTTGTTTCTTTGTTCATTTGTTTACTTATTACTTTCCAATAAGGCTCTCTGGAAACAGAAATAATATAAACATTTATATTTCTTGAGAAGACTATCCTGTCTAAATATTAGGTATAAAAAAATAAATAAATAGATAAATGAATAAAGAGATAAATAAATAATTAGATAAATAGATAAATAAATAGATAAATAGATAAATAGATAAATAAATAAATAAATAGATAAATAAATAGATAAATAAATAAATAAATAGATAAATAAATAAATAAATAGATAAATAAATAGATAAATAAATAAATAAATAGATAAATAAATAGCATTTGAGAGAGGAGCTTATTTTAAAAAGGTCCTTATTTGAGCCTCAGTGCTTATTAGAATATGTTGTCAGCTTTCTTTTGGTTCGTGTGTTAGCATTTAGCATTACAGTGATATTTCGTTCTTTACTGTAATAATAATAGAAATATTGCAAGTGCCATAGTTCTAGATTCCCTTTCTTTATCGTGCCCACTTCGCACCAACATATACTTGCAGTTAACCTCCAACTGATAAAGGAACTGGAAAAAAAATTTTTTTGGTATAGGGAGGATTATTTATTAAAAAAATTCACGACTACATTCTTTAAGTATTGAAAAATCCTGGTTTTGCTTGACATTGTGCAAAATGCTAGCCGATTTAGTCTTGGTGTGTGGGAAAATGACTCTGTAATTAGCATAGAACCTTTAATTGTTTCATATACAATCGGCATGTTATGTCTACGATTGCACGCTTCTGAAAAAATGAATCCTCTTAGCCGGCTCTCTTCACAAGAAAGGAGCTTTACACATGAGGAATGCGAAATAGGTCCACAGGGCAAATGTTTTTCTCTTATGACGGCATAGTGTAAAAATGAGCCAATAAATAATAAGTGATTGAAAGAGATCCAGACATAGAAAGAATAAAACTTGGAAGGAAATATTAAACAACTTTGAATCAAAGCCCTCAAGGTCAAAGATGCTCTCCTTGATTGAAACAAGTCTTACGCGAAGGAATTTATTACAATATACTATGTTTCAATCTTAGGGAAAAGTTTTTTTGCTACAACCCCCAAACTTTGCAATATTCTAAAACTATTACTTGAAAGGGAAAAAAAAGAGTCATTGGAACATTACCGAACTTTTACTAATTAAGCCAATACTGATGCTCATTTCTTTCTCATGCACTTTTTCCCTCAAGACATTTGGCATTCACAAAGGAGATGAACAATCATTGGATACAACAGACCTAACACAATTATTACCCCGTGGTAGAAAAGGAGTCATTGTACGTGATGTTCCTGGGAAAGTGAAAGCATGAAAAATAGGATTATGTACATTGGGAATAACGATAAAAAGGTTAAAGAAAAAGGACATCTCACCTTATGTCTTTCCTAACTCGGTACGTACTAATTTCAACCTCTTTTGACTTCTGGCTTAACACGGCTTTGATCCTTTACAACAACAACAACAGTTTATAGATGTATAAGCTTAGCATGTCATGAGTCCTAAGCTTTTTCGTAAGCTACGTTTCGACAGACACTTCTCCCAGCCTGACGATGGGAGAAGTATCCCTCGAAACGTAGCTCAGAAAAAGCTTACGACTCATGACATGATAAAGCTTTTACATCTATGGCTTCCTCTGAGTCCATAAAGTTCAGAATTTTCAAGAACAATAGTTTATGTTACAACTAAATATTGGGTTTAGGATTTCAAGGGTCATTTTGGATAACATGGGAGAACAAGTTTGAGATAAGGCAGACAACGCTGGTGAAAAGCTGATTGCTATAAAATTAAAGAAAAGCTCAACAGCTACTCTGTATGAATGACTACAACAAGTATATCTACATGCAAAGTGACACGCATACACAATCACATGTATTCACTTTGGTTGATAAGATAAGCCTTATGACCTTTATTTTATGTAGACTGTTGTGTTTGTTGATATTTTTAGGTCTGCGTTTAGCATTTTGACCAAATATATTATTGAAAAACTTGATGATAAGGTGAATTTGGGGTTAACCGTTTGCCTAGTATTTCTTTTCGTAGAAAGGATATTGGTTTCAACTTTCATTTTCTGTAGACGTTAGTCTTATTTATTACTATTAGTTCTTTTGGAAGGATTGAGACACAGGTCATTTACAAAGAATCAATAGCCTTACAGCAACAAAAGAAGTACAAGCCCAGTAGAAAAATGGTCATTTTTATTCATATTCTTACAACCCCAAATTACAGTCAATGGACATAAGTATTCGCCATTTTCAAAATGGCGGCATCGATTGATAAATAATGTTGCATCTTTCATCGTTCATAACTTTTAACTCCAGTGTCGGATAATAAAGGTTTTACTGTAACAGGTGCCCTTAAATATCACATCATCAAAGATATGATGTAATTTATTGTCTGCTTTGTTTACTTCCATATATTTGTTTACAAGTAAACATGGGTCGGAAAAGCACAGAATTGACCACGGAGAAAAAAAATCTTATTGTAAAGTTATATAAAGAAAAGAAGAAAAAGGCAGACATATCTAAGCTTTTCGATGTTCCTTGGGCTACAGTCAGCAGTGTTTTAAAGAAATTTCTGTCTACTGGATCAAGAGAAAATAGGCCAAGAAAAGGAAGGCATAAGTTGTTTACAAATAGGGATGAAGTTGCAGTGATAAATGTTACTTATATCCAAGACTTGTTTGAAACAATTCCGTCCCGTATTCATGAAGTAGTAAGGATACAAGGACATCTGACAAAATATTAAGGCAAGACTTTCTTTTAAACAATATACATTTTACATTTGTTTCCTCGTTTTGTTTTTTAACCTTTGGCACGGCAACATCAAAATCACGAATACTTATGTCCAATGACTGTACATTTCTAATTCATCATTTTTCAAATTCATAAAGTCAACATTAAAAAGCTGAAGATTGTCACTCCTTGGCCAACATACTTAGTACTGATCAATGTTGGATTTTTTCCTTATCTTGGAAGATACAAAGAAATAGGAGTTTTCCATGCACCCCCTGTTGTATTTATAGACCCTCTCTCTCTCTTCCACTGGCGTGAATCCCATTTAGATGGGGTCGCCGGTGCGGATTCGCATTCGCCATTCCCTCCTGTCTTGCGTGTCCTCTTCAGTCGCACCAATCTCTTTCAGATCGTCCCGGATGTATTTATAGACAAAAATAGAAAAAACAAGAATTTATTTTCTTGGTTAAATTAGAAATTTGTCACAGAGGTAGGTTGTAATATCCAAGTAAAGAAGAAAAACACGGAAAAACAAAAGAAACGTTAATGTTGCTTTTGATCAGAATCAAATTTCTGCCTCTGGGTTGGTCTCTTTTACAGTCTAAATAATTTGTCCAAAACGTTCAATGTTCATTTCACAACCCAATGTTTAATTCCTGGGAAAGATTGTGTTATTGTAAACAGTACAAGAGTAAAAATGGCCTGGATTAGGGTCAGTAGCCGAAAGTAGGGATTAAATGTTTGAATTTGAAATGCTCAACCTGCCTTCTTGCTATGAAGATAATGTTTGGCACAAAAGGTAATGACAGAAGGAGAGGCCGGTTATTCAACTACTAGCATTATCTTATAACACTCCCCCAAATATTTATTGATAAATTTCACACACAACCTATGATTCGAATGATTTAAAAATAGAAACCGGTGTTTTTATAAAGAAACACAATTAATAATCTTTGACATTTAGCATTTGATTAAGCTTGAATATGGATCAATGTCTGATAAGGTTAGATTAAAAAAAGAAAATTCTAATTTTCTTAACTCGCAAAAAAAAATGAGATAGAGAATTAAGAACACGAAGTCAACAGAGATGAATCAGGATTTAAAACTCTCGAATGAGATTTAGAGATTTAGACTTTTCTTGTTCTAAACAGAATAATCGAGCAAAGAACAACGTAGTGATGAGAAATCCACTTGAGGACGTAGGAAGACAGAATGCAGGAAGAGAGGATGTAAGGGAAAAGGACAAGGCTGAAAATTTCAGTTGTTGCGGCTAGTTCAACATCCATGGCCTTCATATGAAAGTACAAACGAAAAAGTTCATCGTGCTTCGTGCACATCAGCAATAGGTCAAGGAATGGCGGTTTATAGTATATCCAGGTAAGTTTATTTGTATACATATTTTGTAGAAAATCGTTTTTTTTATTGGAAAAAAAACCTGCAAAGTTTTCAGCGCCGTGAGCAATCCGAACTTCACAGAGCCTCTACTACAATGATCCACTGCGATGCTGTTAATGCATCAGTTTAGCCAATAATCCTAAGTGGAAGGGAAGAGCAAATAAAAAAAATAGAAAACTGCACTTTTCAAAATTTTCACAAGTATGAGTTGTCTTGGGTGTCAGGGGTTAGCATTGAAGGGGGAAGTCTGACAAAGTTTGAAATTTAACATCTTTGTTGCAAGAGGGAATGATGTCCCCAACTTAGCGGCTTTGCTAAATAGAAAGGAAGTGTATAAATGAGTCTCATATGATTTATTTAATGAAATTCTACAAAGAACAAAAAAGTTTTTGTGAACGCATTGTTGATAATCATTTCAATGTTAAAGCGTTATTTTTCGTTTGTTTTGCTACCCCGATTACTTCGTGGAAAACAACTTTTCACGATAATGAAGAATGTTTTGTTGAGGATGCAATTTTTCTATCCATAAATGTTGTGCCCATTGCCATGATGAAGCTGCAAGTACATCAGGATGTGTAAGCGGTTTTTGTATTAAAGTAAAGAAAATGGAAAAGGGAGCTATATAAGTACAGTATCGAGCACACCAATTCAATTGGTCTGTTTAAGATGTCACGAGCAACAACAGAGATCTAAGAGATGTGGTATCATAAGTGGAAGATTTAACAGCATTTATTCATACCTCTCCAAAACGGCTTGCCTGGACTGCACACTCGCCAAGTTGATGACCAGGAAAATCAGAAGATATCTTTGCGATCTTTTTTTCCTAATTTTCCTAATTATGCGATCAGTTTCTTTGCATGTTATTATTACCAGCAACTACAATCTCATTTTGAACTGACTTGAAAATGTTGATGACAATGAAATAAATGCAGCAAGAATAAAAGCTGGTAAATATCTAATGTTGTTGAAGAGATTTGACACTTTTCTTACTGGAATTGCTTAGAATGCTTTTTAGCGTGACTGAAGGTAGCAAGGCAGGTTTCCATGGTTCACACATGAATTTCACCAATGATGAAAATTGATAAAAGCAATTCGGCAATCCATTGAGATACCAGAACTAATGCTGGATTTTCCATCATATAACAATCAATGGCAACCGGCGCTAACCTTAATGAAAGTTTGGATGAATCTCAGATGAAAAGACAGCAAAAATTTCTACGATGATTGAATGGAAATGTTCTATTCACTTTCTTCCCTATAACGACAGAAGATGCATATAAACTTTAAATTATTCCTATGTTGCACAGTGTTTTGCTTGGGCTCACAGACAGATTTGAGCCTGAAGAAACAGCGGCTCACTTCAGTAAGATCAAAGATTTCATTCTTGCAAAAGCAAAAAATATACACTTGATATTTCAACATTGTATTTGACGTAAACTTAACCCAAAGTAGCTGAGATGAAATCTCACAGACTTGAAATAACTTTATTTAGAGTTTAATAAAGTATGTTAAACTTACGCTAATTGTTTATCCAACGTATTTATGTGAAATACTGTACCTAATTAACAGACTAAATCATCATTTAAAACTTACTGCAAATAACTAAAACATGCTAAGATTATGTGACGTAAGAGCCGAGTTCTCATTTCAGAACTAAATCTAATATGATGCATTGTGCGTCATCATGATTCTAAAATTCCATTGACGATTCTTAAATATAATATTTAGTAGCATGATCAGTGCCTTTTATCAGGATGATTCAGCATATTATTTCTATATAAATTAAGAGGAAAATTGTAAAATCAGTGGGTTCCAAGGGAGTAAGTAGTATTTACTCAGAAGTTAAGCCTCCTGTTGGACTTAAAAGTTTATCGCAAATGGTGTACTATACAGGACTATAGCTTTATTATGTGGAAACTTCTTTTTTTACACCATGCAGCGACTCTGATAGGACACTGGATTTTTTTTCAGTGGATTTCAAGATGCGGATTACACGTAGTTTACAGGAAGAGAAGATGTCTGAACAAATGGATACTGTTGAAGCTCAAATGCTAACCCAGTTACGAATACTAGCATATTTGAATAAGCAAACATAGGATGTTTTTACTTCTGGAAATGAAAGAAAAGTTAACAGACTTAGGGTTATCTTGGAGACAAAGATTGAATTAGCACATGCCTTAGTCATATAAATAGTAGCGTTAAAAAATGGAGCAGGCAAGAGAAAGATGAAGACATCCGTCAGTTGTCAGAGGAACAATAGTGAAATTTGGAAACACACGAGAAATTACTGTTATTGGTTGGAGAAATCTTGGAGGGTCTTAAGAAAACTAAGGAGTTGCAAAGCAGAATGGAATGGAATCCAACAAATTCAAAGAGAAGGGACACCTGTTACCACAATTGAAGATTAGTGTGGTTAAAGGAACTTCACTTTGGGTTTGACTTTGGACGCAATTTACAGCAGCTATTGAGGGATCCAGTGTAGCACCAATAGCGAAGTTCTCATATCAGAGAGAATGACTTGGAGAGCAGCACATGAATGAAATATTTGACAACATGCCAAGCCTTCAGCAAATATGGATACAAAAAGTACAAAAACATGGGACCTGGCGAAGTGGATTCCTGGATATTTTTTTTAATTGCAGGACGACAACCACTAATTCCATAGTCTTGATGTGCCAGGTCTTGAGGATCGATAGGACGGGGACCAAAATTTGGTTTAAAACGAATTTGCAGAACAGCTAAAAAGAAACAAAGATTATTCGCAGTCAGGTGTCCTTCTTAGGAAGGCTGATCACCCAACAGTTCCAGATAATTCAATTAGAATGAAAGCTCTGTTGGAAGGTTTCCTTAGAAAACTCAAAACGAAACAGTTGGAATTAAGCCCAAACGATCAGACAGAAGAATGGTGTTGAATGGCGGTACACCGCAACAAAGGAAAACCCAGCTGATATTGGCAGCAAAGAGCCTGAGTACAATGAGTTATGAGGGTTGTGGAGGAAAGTACCAAGCTGATAACCATCGAAACAAGAATGGCCTGAGGATATTGCTCCTGAATGATCTAATGAAGTGAGTGAGGAAGCTAAAGCAGTAAAAGAAGTGAGTATGACAGAGTTAGAGTATAGAGAACCATTTCAAAAGTTACCTGAGAAGTATTCATTGTGAAAAACGTTACGAATAGCATATTGGGTGATGAGATTTGGGTTTAACTTAAAAAGAAAGGCAACGAGAAAGGGAGTTTCCCAAACTACAGAAATTGAAGAGGCTGAGAAGTATCTAGTAAGAGTTATTCAAAAACAAACAAGAATTTAACCAAAGTTAGGAGAGATTGCAGAAAGGTTAGTTTTGATGATGGATAGATGGATAGGGGTGAATTATTGAGATGCTACAGAGGTATTATAAATGATATCCCAGTCTTCTTACCAAACCACCACATATTTATGGTTCGTGTAATACAAAATGCACATAAAAAGACTCTGCATGGGAGAGTTGGACTAACTATGGCAAAGGTCAGAGAGAGATGGTGGACAGACAAGCTCAAATCCTTAACAAAATCAGAGATGCATAAATGCTATAGACACAAGGGATTCAAATTAAAACCATTTGTAGTCCCACCACCTGGAATACTGCTAAAATTTAGAACCCAAGGTAAAAGTGCCTACCTGCTCGTAGAATCGTAACCGCAACCGTATAAATTCACTGCAACTGTAATAACCACTAGGCCACAAATCCCCTTCATTTTTTTTCTTTCTTGGTTTTAATCCCATTTTCCCCCAGTAATTGGGGCTCAGACAGTGCCCTTCAGAGGGACTTCATTTTGTCAGTGAGGAATTTCTTGGCCGGATGTCCTTCCCGACGCCAACCAATGGCTTTTTGTTTTGTAAAGTTCCAAATTCTTTTCGCCCGCTCGGGAAATCGACCGCTCGGGAAATCGAACCAGGAACCTCTTGGCTGCTGTGCAACTGCGCTAATCATTAAGCCACAAATCCCCTTAAGTTCATGTCAATAATAATTGATATTGATATCTATCTTGAAAAGTCTTCACGCTTTTATTCCTGGAAGACTTTGGTAAAGTATTCTTTACTCTCTTTGACATTGGGCAGCTTCATTAGTACAATGGGAAATTGAAACGATTCTTTTCTGCCTTTTTTAAATCACAAATACCACCTAAAAATCACAGCCAGATCAACAATACAAGATATCTAAACAAATGGTCTCCGTGTGACATTGCCAAAAGAAATCTTAAAAAAACCCGGTGCATTACCCACAAGCGTTCAGCTGCTTGACAACATCACAATGCCATTTCTATATCTGTCATACAATATCCCACGCACCTGCATTCGCGTATGTTTGTATACGTGGAATCAAAATACTCTTCAGAAAAGAAATAAAACGTATTTGCACTGGTTGAAATTTAAAAAAATAATTAAGAGGACAATTGCGTTATTATTATTTTTTTTGAAAAGGAAAGAATAATTTGATCTTTTAGATCCTTGGAACTCTCTCAGTAAGTGATTTTAATTACGTTGGAATTTTTGAACCATTTATAACTTTAATTTATCTGATTGGCTAATTTGTCTATTCAAAAACAGCCAAATTGTATAAACTGTCATTGCCTTAACTGATGCCAGAATTTATTTAGATTAGATTTATATATCAGAGCCGTCTGTACCTTTGCTGAATAAAACATACAAATTAGGAATATATTCCACACAGATAAACATGAAGTTTGTTGTACATACAGATCCGTTGCCGACACTGTTCCTCTAGAAAAGCATCAGCAAATTTTACATTGGGGGTATGAGTAAGAGGAAAAATACCTTTGCCTTGTCCCCCCGCCCCAGTTTAGAATGGGTGGGGCGGGTAATAACAATAATAATAACAAACAGTGTTATTGCCGTTATTGTCATTTCGTATTGTTATTGTAGAGTCCGTCCATTCAAAGGCCTTGTTTTCATTGACAACAGTAATTCCTCACAATGGTTGTATTAAAAAATGCTACATATTTTTAAACTGTGTCTTCGCAAGAACAATTGTAGCTGCATTTTGTGGTTTCTTTAAAATGAAAGATGTGTTCAAATGTAAGTAGGGTTTTTGAAAAAGACCAAGAAGGCGTGACGGAGAAAGATTGTCAGCACATTAACTTAACGTAAACCTCTTTCACGTGTTTCTTTGTCTGTCTGTCTGTCTCTGTCTCTCTGTCTCTCTCTCTCTCCTCTCTCTTTCTCTCTCTCTCTCTCTCTCTCTCTCTCTCATCGTGTCAATCCGTTTTGCAGTCATTCCTCAAGTTAGCCGCGTGCGTGATGTTTTCATAGCTGGATTACGTGTTTCTTTTCACAGCTTTTGTTTCAAAAATATTTAAGGTATTTCCTGCAGCAAAAGTAGTGCAGTTGCATAATGTAATCATATTTCAATGAAGCCACCAATGTTGGCGGAAACCGCGAAATATGCGTAGATATGTAAGGTGGATTCTGAGAACCAGATTCTCAGAGCTACAGAGACAGAAAATAATGTCAATTCGACCATCGTTAAAAGCCATTTCCAGCAACTTTACAATTTCAGACGGAAATTTATCTACCATGGCGTCAGGTAAAAATGCGAAACAAAAATAAAATATTCTGAATTAAAGAAATAAAATTTTAGAAAACCCTGTGTGGTAAAATCCAGAACTTACTGTAAAAGCACAAGGTGAGTAGGTTCTCTTGGAGTTTTGTGCTGTAACATTCCTGAGCACAATTACATTTTGTTTAATGGGGTCCTGTCTTTTGTGACAGCCTCTTCTGTGCAGCCAACATGCATAATATTTTCCCACTGTACCTCGATTACAGCCTTCAGAGTAACGCAATGGGAAATCTTTAAAACAAACACGGAAGCTGTGGCTTTAAAGTTCTGCTTGCTGAAAACCTGCTGAGACGTTTTCAGATTGTAGTGGACTGTGGTAGGCATTTTTAAACTCAAATCAAAGCTTCTGTGGGCACAGCTTTGTATCTTTGTCATATTTCAACGACTTTGCTCGAACTTTGGGTGGAGTTAGATTTTGTATGTAAGTGCAACCCATGCGTAAACTTTGTTCCAAGGTCAATCCTGTCGATTGGCAGCAACTTTCTTGTCTGTCGAATAATCTAGCTTGCAAGCTTCTGTATTGCATTATCAGTCCATTTAGCGCAAATCAAATAATCAATGACTGTGCCACCTTCAAACCACCTGGTGGCGCCAGAGCGCTGAGAGAACAGCCACTGAGTGATGAGGTACAGCAATGGCTGCAGATGATGGAATGGTAGAGACGTCATACGAAAGAAGAAAAAGAAGAAGTCCATTTACCATTTCTACTGTATCTTCATCAGTTGCTTGCAAAAGTGAGTTTACACATGCTCAAATTCTGTGACAACTGGAGAAGCAAAATAAAAATAAGTACATTGAATTTAATAACATATCCAATATTCCTCTTGCTTTGTGTCAGCCTAAAGCACCTCCAGTTGGTGAAGTTCAAGCAAGGTGAGCTTTTTATTCTTGCCAGTTGATGAAAGTGGTGTACATCATTTGATCTACAGCCTTGTCGAAAAGGTCTTCCAAAATGCCAGTGCCTTCATTTTTCGGTCTCAATCTGAACACGTTGTACGAAGCAGGTCTTTATATGCTTCTTTCCGTATATTGCTCTTCTGAACCATTTTGGAGTCTCAGCTAGAAAGTACCTAAGATTTGATGTCACTTTTACAAATGCCTTCTTGAAACACAAGGCAAGATAGTGACGTGTATCTAGATGCAGCTGGCATTCAGGTAAAATATCCCTTAGTCTTGACCCCAGAGAGCTTTGTTTTTCTATCGCTGCAGATGCTCCATTACTCTCAAAATCATTGCAATTAGACAATTGCATACCTATATACTCCAATTAAGCTTTAGAAGTGAGCAAAAATTTCGCATCCCTTGCCTCTAACATCTGGGATGCATAACCAACATAATCGGTGGCAACTGTAGCTCTTGATTCAGTGCAGCAGCGAATTACTGCGCAGATAGATTTATGGTAGAAACACTAGTAGACTCATCAATCAGGAGAGAACTTTCATTGGATATATATATATATATATATATACATCTGATTTCAAGCTTTCACCGAGAGGTAGATAAATAAAGTGTGTATCAGCTTGGTGCAATTTGCTTGGTTGAGTTGCAAGTGCTCAGGGTTACTTCGTTTTTATGTTAATTTATGAGTTCCCAAAGATTGTTTATATAAATCGTAGAGCAACAACCTGAAATAGTCTTCGCTTCTCTATTTTTAACTGTTGAAAACAGTAGGGTTAGAATGTTCGAAGTCATGTCAAGTCAGCAACAGTTGAAACTTATAATTTCCTTTCGATCTGTAATGATCTGTCAGTTGGGATGCTCCTGATAGAACTTGAAGATGACACACCCTAAAGAAGCATATACAATAGAAAATGAGGCTTTTGGTATCCAAGAAAACATATTTTGCCAGCACTTATTATATTTTTTTCGACTACCATAACTTTTTTCCCACTTCATTGAAATGCTACTTTAATTTCCTAATGATATTTCAGAGTTATGTCAGTTTTTCTAAGTAGGCAACATTTGAAGGATTCCTTTATTGGGCGGATTTAAAGAAACGTGAATATTAAGGTTACAACATATACAAAGGTTTGGTCCTTTTCCTTATATTTTATGTCACGAGGTCATTGATCGTAAACGTGCCGTGATTGTTAACAAACTCGGACTACCTCAATCTTAGAAGTCCTTCCCTTTCTGTCAGAACCACTGTATCGTGACAATGCTCAATTATGTCCTAGAATTTCATGTCCTGAAAATTGCATATTTTAGTGTCACATTTTAGCGAGGATTCTTTTGTATTCATCCAACCTTTCATTGCTTAAAGGTATCGATAAAAATGCTCCTCTTTGAAACCTTTTAATGACAACCCTGCAACGTACTTTTGAGGGCACTCAGAGAACCAACTCTTTTGTTAAATCAACCAACTAACTTTTATATCATTTCAGTCATTTCTTTTTATTTCTCTTCACTTATTGTTTCTTCATGTTGATTGATATATATTTCTATTACTTAATTCATGTTTATTTATTTTGTATTTCTTTGTGAAGTAGATCTACGTAAAACGATGAATAACAGAGCAAGATGGAAGGACAGAGTACATGAATACTGAGTTTGTTCTGCGAAGTAGCAGTAACAGCAGCAGAAGTAGTAGTAGTAATAGTAGTAGTAGTAACAGTAGTAGTAACAGTAGTTGTTGCAGCAGTAGTAACAACAGTAGTAGTTGCAGCAGTAGTAGTACTAGTAGTAGTAGTTGATATAGTAATAGCTGATGTCGTAGTAGAATCAGCATAACAGTAGTACTTATAGTAATAGCAGCCGTTGATGTGCTAGTATTAATACTAATTTCAGTAGTAATAATAAAACTATTTCTACTCATTTTAAAACCTAATTTACAGAATTGTTGACCTGCATGTCAAAAAAGGGACCAAAATTTTGGCATAAAGCACTGAAAAAATATGTGCCTCTTTCTCTCTCTCTCTCTCTCTCTCTCTGTCTCTCTCTCTCTGTGTGTGTGTCTCTTCTCTGTCTCTCTGTCTCTCTGTGTCTCTCTCTCTGTGTCTCTGCTCTCTCTCTCTCTCTCTCTCTCTATATATATATATATATATATATATATATATATATATGCGCCTATAGTCATGTAATAATATTGCAAACAGTAAAACAGATAAAGAAATGCAACTTAAAACATATTTTAAGTCGACGTTATAAATTAATTAGGACATGGCTTTTATTATTAACTTTGTCTCCAATGACATAAAAGAGAAAACCTTTTGGCACCTCAATTAAATTGTAGGGATTTCCAAGATTATTGTTTCTATTTCTCTTCTTTCTAATCTTTATAAATACTACTCGTCAAAACAGTTTAGGTTTCGACACACTATTTGGTACAATGGAGGATATATTTCTATTAATTTCCTTGCAGAAAATTTGGTATTGTGATCATGTTATCGATAAACATAAATGACTCGTGGTTAACGTTTTTTCTCCAAATCACTTTATTAATTCACAAATTTGTTCTAGGTTGTTAGTATTACAGCATTCTTGATTAATTAAGTCGCCTGTTTACACATTTTTAAGACCCACCTTAACACCCCAGGTCGTCCAAATTTCAAATCGGTCTTGTGCCCTTCTGTAGCACATATTTTAGGGCATTTGATGGGCGCCTTGGTTAACCAACAGTCGTAAAAAAATCTTTGGCCTCGTCGGGCGAGCTTTGGGTCCGAATCAAAATGACCTTTGTCGCGCCCAGAGTCATCAGCAGGGAAGGGGTCCCTGTGCGATCTTCGGCTTTATACCACGGTCGAGGTAATGTAACCATCTATTGTGTGCCAATCAGCTGCGTGGGGCGGCAAAATTAAAAAACTTTTCACCCCGACGGGTCTGTTTGGGCTTCAATCAGTTGCCAGCTTTCGCAGAAGCTAAACCCCCACACGTTGGTCCTGTTGAAAGTTTCTCTTGGTTGGTTAAATAAGCCCACATTTTTTACGTTCCGTTGCATCACGAGCACCGGCGTCGGTGAAAAAAAGTTTAAACTTCCCCTGTTTGTCCAAACAAATTTCGAATGTCGGCTCCGCCTCCCAAGTAGTTTCCTGCTAGTCTTTCCTCCAGTTCCCAAACGTCGAATGTGGTCAGTGCGGCGTGCTTTCTGTCAAGCACCAACCGCAGAGACCGTTTTTCGCTCGTCAACGGAGTTCCTGGTGCAGAATGTCAACCTAACACAGGGCCAGGTGCAGCTCGTGAGCGGACCACCACCTTGCCCATCCAATTAAAAATTGCCGGCTGCTTTCAGAGTGGGGAAGGGCGTTGCCATGTGGCATTCGTTTTCTTGACGTCGCGTGAAGGGGGGGCTGTGGGGGTCGGCCCTTTCGTCCAGTATCAAGTTCACCTCGCGTGGTTCGTAACACAAAGCAAGCTACGTTCGTCATTAAAAGTACAGATGCGATCGTGTCCACTTAAGGCACCCCCCCCTGTAGCATTTTTATCGAGACCTCGATTGCTTCACAATTCTTGCCAGCTTCTTTCGTGCCCCGCCTCCACAATACACAACATTCGTGTCTCGTACCCTATTTGTTTGATGATAAATTCTTACGATTGCAATAGCGTGGGCAACCAACTGAACAACAAATACATTCTATTATTCGGGCATCGCCCCTGCGAACAAAACCCTTATTGTCTGTAAACTTACTCAAAAATGCCGAGTAGAAATGTGAATTGAAATGAAGTCTTCAACATTAAATTTTCTCTTTGTTCATGAAAAATCAACATGATAAATTATTCAAATACAATTCGAGTGAAACGAAAATAAACGGTCTAGATTGTCTGGTAACAAGAAACGGTGAACTTCGAGTTCAACCCATCGTCGATAAAACATTGCAGATTACTTCAACCCAAAAGACAAGTCTCGTACCAAATCTTCATAATCTTCCAATGTGTTTTTTTCCCCCATAGAATTTTTCATCAGTTGTCCCTTGCACCAAACGTGAAAATATTGACATCTACATTTTTCATTGGCGTTTCACTTAATCTTTCTTCTCTTGTTCGATTGCTAAAACGTAAAAAAAAATAATTATATATAGAAAGAAAGATGATATGAGATGAGATCACTATATTTGTGCAACCCGGAAATGCATTGAAATTATCTAACGTTACACCCCACAAAGTTCAAGTTTTGTTCAACAATTTCTTTCCACAACTTCATTTCCTATTTCTGAGCGATTCTTAATAAAGTTGATTTCCGACCTTAAGAATTCCTCAAAAACAAGCTCTAATATCTTTACAAATAATTGCTTTCTTCATTTTCTACACAAAACTTCAACAAATAAGTTTTCATTTGAAATCTCTTTTCAAAAAGTTATCCTTAAACAAAAACAGTCAACAGGTGTTTACAAGAAATTCCTCAAAATCAACGAAAATTCTTTCTTCCAATTACAAACGACACCCTTGATATGTGCAATCATAAAGGAATCCATGTAATCCTGTCGCATCTCTCAAAATTAAAATAAAATAGGGTTACCCAAAGTAAAAAGCTAAAAGCAGGTCAAGCATATATCCCTTTCTTCACTTTCAAAATTATTTTTATCATCAATTAACGTACAAATGCTTCTCAGCAACCCGTTTAGCAGACATGATGAAATATGAGGTTGCATTCGCGTCAGTTGATATCAAAAAGCAGTTTTCCATGAATTATTATTTTATTTTTATGTTGTGAACATTCAAAAAAAAAAAAAGTGAATTCAACTCATTACTTACTCTCCTTTGTAGGTAAGGTGTTTTTCTCTTGGGTTTCTATTTTCTTCAGCTTCGTTTTGTCGAATTTTGTCACTTCGGAGATGTCTGGTTTATCGCCCATTTTGTTTTGAAGTGAATATGAAGAGAACCAAAAGACCTGTGGTCACAAAAAAAAAATAAAAATGCAATTAAAATTAAGCTCTCTTTACATTGCATGCCATCGTTTCTTCTCATCGACAAAATCACTTTTTTTTCCCCAAATCTTATTTTGCTATTTCCGTGTTCTCACATTCCAAAACCAAATGGATCGCTAACACACCATTAATCACAATAAGAGAATACGATTCAATTAGAAATAGAAACCCATATTAAATATCTTCGACGTATTCTAATGACAACACTTCATCAAGAAGAGAACTAATTTTCATTCTACTTCGACTCGCTTTGCCATCCAACTATTTTCGCAAAGTAAATGAAGTACTTTCATTGTCAACAAATACTCTTCAATTATTGTATGCAGATTGAAAAGAATAAGAGATCTACTGGATTATTCTTTAAAGAGAAACGAATTCCAGAGTATTTCTAAGGGCTACACACTTACCTGTCTCAACTCAAGTGTAACTTTCCTTTCCAAAGCAAAGAAGTGAAGAGAATGTGCACTGCAACTCTTTTTAAGCTGATGAAAAAAAAAGGGAAGGTGTGGCATATCAGCTCATTTCCTTTTTGGCACGTGATTTCATTACAAACGAGGCAGAACTAAGATGGTGAGACAATTCAAACACCTGTTCCCTTTGTCTCTTCAATTTTACACCCACGGATGGGTGTTCGGTGACAACGTACTGGCTCACAAAGGAGGGAGGGGTAAAATACAGAAAGGATGATGCAAGCGGACAGTACTTATCGAAGGGATGAAATTTCTTGTTTAAAAAATTAAGTCCATTAAGACTATTTGCCGTTATTTTTATCCAGTCTAAATTATGCAGATGGGAGAGGAGGGGGTGTTTAAAATCCCCCCTTTAACTAGAATGGATTAAAAATAATTTCTAGTTTTGTGGAAACTTAAAGGTATCAAGGAGCTTTTCAATGATTAACTGGTGGACGTCATTATTGATTCTTGAACCCAATGGCTCCCCCGTTTGCCACTGTTTACCAGGGTAGACGTATGAGAAAGATCAAGGAACTTTTCAAATTAATTATCTCCGAAAAATAGAATAGTGAAAGCCCATGATTAGACATGACTTGGCATGGCACCGGAGAAAAATAGAAAAATAATAAGTCAAATGGAAACAAAATATTGACTTACGACAAGCCCAATTCAATGAAGCATTTTCAGCTAAAAGGTAAACGACCCATTGTAATCAGTGTTTTGTGAGAAAAACCAGGACTAAAATGGAGAAGGGCTTCCTGCGGAGCTTATTAACTATCGTATCTAACTTGTGTTTTTTTTCAGGATGAACAAGGAAGTTGAATAGATTCAAAAGGTTTGGGTTTTTTTGTCCTTCAAATAAAAAGGATTGTTATTTCAAAATTTAGCAATTTACCTCTGCATGATTAATTGTTGACAATAAATTACCTCATTTAAACAGAAGTGTTCGATCATGGCTTGAGATTTCTAGGCACCTCCCCTTCCTCGCATTGTTAAAACAACAAATGCTCTTTTTTCAATATGGTAAAATAATGATACACATGTGAGGATCATCATCATTATTATTATTATCGCTTTTATTCTAATAATAATACTTAATACTTATTATTGTTGTCATTATTATTATTATTCATTTATTATAAAGTATTTATACGATAATATTTATTCAATTCTATCAAGGTTTAAAAAAATGGTATTATTGCTATCAACGACGTCCCGCAAGAATGAACCCATGCCATTGATGAAAAATAACAATAAGCGTCTTTTATCATATGATTTATTGCGGGTCTTTTTTTAAATTTTTTAATTGTTCTATAACCTTAAGGAAGTTATTGGCAAAGGGTTTACATATTTTCAATTTCACCAGGACTGAGATGAACCCAAGTCAGGAGGGGCGTGCCAGGTTTCAAGATATTAAATCGGGAATTCCAGGTGTTAGACCACAAACCAAAGAAAATACTTTATGCCAAGGTTAGTTAGGAAAGTTAGTAGGTATTCTGATTTGCGCAGCTTTAGAATCTTGCTTGATTAATTGTTTTACTCAAGTCAAAAGGGAGATTTACTCTGTACACGAAAGAAAATTGGGTTTTTAGTCTTCCAATCTATCTTGCCAGTCAGATCAGTCTCGCACTATTCACCAGGAGCGGTATGAAGGATCAAGCATTCCTAAGGTATCATAGATAAACAATCAATAAGTAAATAAATGAAACAAATAAAATAAATAAATCAGAATTTGGCTTTTTGGCTTTTAGTGAAAATCTAACAATGATACTGCAAATAAAACATACCATTAATAAATTAATTTTCAAAAATACTACCGTTAAATAATTTTGGAATAAAACAAACGACAAAAAAAATAATAAATTCACTTGTTGTAGTTGTGAGGCTGAAATCAGTAAAGATTTGGTTCCAAGCCAGATATACCTAAGATTTACCCACTGCCCAACTACTTACTTATTATTTTGAAGTTTGCACTAAAAATGGAGGTAAATATTGGTGTTGAGTGGATTGTTCAGAATAGAAACATCAAACACAGTGTGCAGCGAGGCATTGGGCAGCGAGGTAATCTTTTACCAGCTATGTTTCCTTTATTTATTTTGATTTCACTTTGTTTTATTAGGATTAGGTTCAGATTTTTCTAAATATCAGATGTAACGTTTTTCACTCCGAATAGTAATAAATACTCCACCGATTCCTTTATTTGAAAAAAAATCAATTTTAATTTTGCTGAATTTCAAATGCGCCCCATTTTTCTCCTTGTTGTTTTTAAGGTGTTATTTCCTTGTGGGGAGTTTGTTTACATTTTCTCCCTCACCACAGGGGGAAAGAATTCAAATATTCAGCACAAAGACATAAGAAAATCTGGCATTTTTTATTCAAATATTCACAAAAGTAAGTGTTGACAATTTGTTTGCTAATTTCGGATGCTATTGTAATCCATGTTTGGTTGCATGCGTGTGAAATATTTACAGAGATTGCTTAAGTCGTGAAGATGACAAAAGCAGTTTGGAGTTCCAACAACCTTGACGCCAAACATCTGCGTCACACCACCACACAAACAACAACACCTCTTGTGGAACCAGAAAGAAGACAAAGTTTGTTTCATGCACCAAACGTTTTGCGAGAAAAAGACCAAGGAACCAACAGGGTGGAATGTAAACCCCCTAGTACGCGAATATGTGCAGACGCCTGAAAGAAATTGACAACAGATTATAACGGAACTTTATGAAATTAGGGAATGTATCAGCAGATATTATTTCTTCTCTTTTTTACTTTCTGTATTACAAACAAGGCTTTCTTTATTTTTGTCTTCCTTCCGAGTTGGCCTGCTTGGTGTCTGGTGCTTCTTTTCCTATGTGGACCCACTAATGTATTTTTATATTGTTAAATTGCCTTATTTGTTTGGTGGTTTAAAAAATTGCGTTAAGTTAAGACAATATGTGTAATGTCCAATTTAGTTACAAGAGGACGCCGTTCTACTCAAGTGGGTGTGCACCTAAAAAACACAAGTGAAGTCAGACACCCCAGTGATAAGGGAAAAGGTAATTGAATAAAGATGAACGTAAATGCATCGCAGTCAAAGTGAAATAAAATTAGTCCGCTGGTCTAAGGTAAGCAGTTCAGTGCAAAACTCTCATACCTCCTGCAATGCTTCAGTGGCAGCATAATAAGAAAACTGGGTTTCACAATTCCACTTGTTCATATTCAAAATACCCAAGAAAATAGCATGATGATTTGGAACATTTGGTACAGAATGTCAAATAAATTATATATATATGTATATATATGTATATATGTATGTGTATATATGTATATATGTATATATAAGATATGATAAGTTGGAAAGAATCAAAAAACTACACACTGTGTAGTTTTTTTATTCTTTCCAACTTATCATATCTTATATTACGCTCTGCATTTATGTATTGAGCACTTTAATACGGATAACCGAATCGAAAGCTTTATATGTATATATATGTATATATGTATGTGTATATATGTATATATGTTTGTGTATATATGTATATATGTATGTNAAAATTATATATATATATGTATATATATATGTATATATGTATGTGTATATATGTATATTTGTATATATGTATATATATGTATATATGTATGTGTATATATGTATATGTGTATGTGTATATATGTATATATGTATATATATTTATAACAATAACACAACATAACAGTTATAAATATTTTTCAAGCACAGTAACTGGGCATACATTTACGACATTCAAAGAAATGGATGTTAACCTTTCATTCCTTCCAAATAACAAACATCTATTATTTTTGCGGACAAGAAAGGAATGCTAAAAATTGGTAATATTTGTCTGCATCATAAATTTGTCACTCCAAACGAAATTATCGCAAAGCAATAGTTGTAGAAAACTGCATCAATGTCTTATGCTATCTTCACTTGGCTGAATCTTTGTTTTGTGTGTCAAACACCACGTTTTGATGCCCAAGACATGCGCAGTTTTATTTGCCTCAATAATAAATAGCAATTGAAAAATCAGGCAGGTTTTGAAATGAGCTATTTATCACATTAGCTTTACCACGCATGAATCCAAAGCTCGTCATGTCAAGAGCATTGTTTTTCCCCTGACAAAACTGATCCCAAACATGTTCGAACAGGTCACAATGTCAAGGTGCACTTTCGCACCAGTATCACGTGCTGGTAATAACACTCCAACAAACAAAATAGAATGGTATGTGTGTTTTGAAGTTTATTTGTTTCTCATTTTCACTCTGCTATGGTACTTCCGGATAATTACACCCTTTTCTTCCCACGAGATATTTGCAAGTATCCTGGTATTCTGCATTCTGTAACAATGGGTTGTGTCAATCCCCCTTTTGAAAAGTCCACAAATGGTACCATATTCGTGTCAAGGAGCACTCGACGACCACACTGTCTCCTGATTTTATAGGGCGGCCATATTTGAGATCAAGTCCAAAATGATAGCTTTAAGATTCACGTCAGTTAATTAATAGTAGTTTTATGGAAGGTTGACATTATGACAGTGTCGTCTATTGGTGTTGTTCAAATGTTTGAAAAACAGTTTCTTGTTTTGGCTATTGAAATGCAATCCAATTGAAAAAACAGACACTAATGAACATGATAAAATACTTTTTTAATTGTGTTTCAACATTTTGTCAACGACCACTAAAAAAATTGATCAAGTGTGAAATCATATTTTTGTGTCGTTTGTTTATAATTCGCGAAGGTGTCGCCTAACATCAGTCTGGTGACAGTAGTTAAATAAGAGTATAAATAAATGGCAGTTTGCTTAGTAGATCTAATCAGTAAATATAAATACATAGAAAAATCATCACCCACTAAAGGGCCAAGTTCCTGCTCATTCCATCACAGGCACCACGCCCTTCTTTTTGCTTTATATTTATATATTTAAACATTATGATATGTTTATCTTATATCAAACAAACACGACTTCGTGTAAACTTAATTGCCAGTTATGAATGTGTTTATGACTAGCAGGGTTCTGATGCTGGCATACACAAACGATGAAGACAATTCCTTAAATAACTAGCGGTACGTTCAAGTAAATATAGAATTCATAGAAAACCAATATAGGTCCTATATCTTCGTCTATCCTTAAGTTTATACGGATTTGTCTTATATAAGTAACGTCTAGGTTTTTCTGTTGTTGTTTTATCTTCAGGTAAGGAACAAAAGCTTGAAAATTTCTTTCCATAATTTTCACTTTTCTGTCATGTATTTACCAATTCTACCTATAAATAAAACAAAACACACTGAATTTTCCATTTTCTTCTTCTTCTTCCATTTGCTGTTTTCCCTGTCGTCAGGGGCCAGCAGCACGTAGTTGTTGGCACCAATGAGCGCTGTCCATTGTATCTCCTTCCGTCAGTCCTCTGCTCTCCATGTCCCGCTTCAGGATGTCCCTCCACCTCAGCCTCTGCCTTCCAACCGATCGCTTCCCTCTAACTGGTTCTCGCCGTACCCTCTGGAATTTTTCATTTTCTAACAGGTTCTAATTGGAATCCACAAGAAGAGGAATGATTCAGTTATTGCAAAATGAGGTTACTGTTTTAATCGATAACCGTAGCATCTCAAACGATTCTAACTTATATTTTGTAAAACGCCACCAAGCTATCATCCTAAGAAAACTCGATGCCCCAAAAGCGCTTAAAGAAGAACAGTTGAACATACGCATCTTGTCATCAAGTGCTGTTTAAAAATATATATCTTTATACAAAAACCAAACTAAAAGAAAAATTATATTCCCCCAAAAAAAGACACCAGGCCAGAAAATAAAACTGACTTAAGACGGAGCCAGCTAGAACAAAGAGCTGACCTTGAGCTGTTTTGAATCTTAACGTCGAAGGATGAGTTATTGATACATGTACAAAACAGGCACACAGATACGCTTATGCAAATAATAAAACCTACACCTTCCAAAGAGGCATCAAACTAATCAATGAAAGCTTAGAGACAGCAAAAGAAAAATACCAATTTCGCTCAGGCCAACGTTTTTGAAGAGACTGGAAAAGCACCCTTTTACAAGCGTTTCTGGGTTGTCTGAAGGAAACACGGGGTTCATCAGTTTCATCACGTTGAAACTGAACACAAAAATTATAGCGATGAGGAATATCAGAAGGAGAATGAGCATTGAACTATGGAGGATAATGAGGTTTGACTTTATAACTACGACCAGGTAGAAATCTTTCAATGCCAACTTGCACCCATTCTGTGAATTCAGTTGTAGCATCAAAAACTGATTTCCTGACAATTGGATTCCATGCAATATCACCAACAAACAGAGGAAATCCATTCCAGTCACACAGACATAATTTAAACGTCTTTCGATGATATGGCTTGTCAACTAGACTTGAAACAGTTCCCTTAGTCTCAACAGGGATAACAACATGATCAGATGATATAAAAGGAAGTCAAGTTGACAACTTGACACTGCTCAGAAACAGCAGTCAGAAAGAAATGTAAAATTGAAGATCCTCTCGAGTCTAAATCAGCAAATCTTTTTGCAAAATCAACAAGCTATACAAGATCATGGCAAGAGTGAAGTTGAAAGTAACTGCTCCGGGTGTGTCAGTCCTGTTAGAATGGATTAACCAAGGCATGTGATGGACATTGAAGTCACCAAAAACATAGATGATAGCAATGTGATGCTTGTTCAAGCCCTTATCAAGGAGTGTGAGACTGTTTAAATAAATGAGCAAGAATCATGTAGAGGAGTTCAGTAAAAGAAAGATAGGCAACAGGTGACCTGAGCATGAGACAATCTAAAGTTAGTGAAAGGCTTATCTTTACATTTAAGTTCACCCTAGATACCAAGACCGTGAAGATGATTTGCAGAGCCTAGTCGAAACAAAGTTAAATAGCTTTCAATCTGAATATCACTGATACTAACATTGTTACAGAGGCTTGTCTAATAAAGTGCAAGAATACGAGAAGAGTCAGAGCGAAGGAAAGCTTTCACACAATACAAATTGAAACGAAGACCTCTGAGGTTACTAAAAGCGAAGGAGAGAGTTATTTTTCAAGATAACAGCGTTCTCCGGGTCTACGTAGAGCCAGTACAATCAGATCTCGAGTCTATAATCTCGGATGTGGAGTCAATCTTGGGTCTGGAGGTGCAAAGCATCTCCGGACCCACAATTTGCTAGGTACTGTAAGCCATTCGTTTGCTTGAACCTGTCATAGTAAAAAACATAATTTAACTTAATGTTTTTCAGAAACCAGAACCCAGACGCGGACCATCAGCAGGTTGACTAATCGAGCTCTTTTGTGATGGGAGTGGTATTACGTGCAGCGACAGCAGACACTTCCTACCACACTTTGCCCTCATAAGAGAGGAGTGGTGATGTGGTGACACCACCATCTGTGTTTTTATCAAAGCATCATCTTTAGGAGAGTTGCCAACCAAGGCTAAAGAGGCCCTCCTCTCCACGAGACAGACAACCGCGCCAGATGCCAATCTGGTATTTCAAGTTCTAGTTGTACCTCTTCACCTCAAACTTTGCATCTCAGTTTCTCTAACCATTACTGGTTGCTAGTATGCCTCCTTCACAATGTTGTCATTTTCTACTCTCGTTATTTATAGTTTGAAAAACCACTAAAATCATTTCAAAGGAAAAATAAAGATAAAGACATAGAAAGAAAAGATTCAATCAAGTTGAAACAAACTGAACTGATACTAGTGGTTATAATAAATGTACCATAATATAAATAATTGATATTTAAAAAAATAGTAAATAGTAATAATGTAATAATAATGATACAAATAAATAATAAGAAAAAAAGGAAGAAAGAAGGAAAGGAAAATGGGAGAAACATCAAGACCTCAAAACAGGGCCCACTCAACGGTTTGAAAAGTGGAGGGGCCACACGAGTTACTATCTAAGGAGGCCCCACCATGGTTGGGGCCGACGGTGCAGAAAATTTTTGAAAATCAGGGTGTCTAGAAGGGCTAAAAATGAACTCTTTTTCATGTTTCAAAGGTTACTTTTAATAGTGAAAGACAAATTAAAACTACAGAAATACCACTATATCCATGCATAAGTATATAAGTATAAGTAAGTATATAATCCTGTTAAATTTACAAGTCGTTTTTATCAAATTTTCCAAATATATTTTTCCTATTTGCTTTAGAATCAACAAACTCATTAGCAACCTCGATTAGTGAGAGTTTGTCACAAAGTTCCTTGTGGCAAGATAGTAGTGCCAAAGAGTTGAATCGCTTTTGTAATATACTTGATCTAATCCATGTTTTAAGCCTACGAGCTAGAGAAAACGATCTTTCTGGTGTGGCACTTGTAGCTGCGCTTACGAGAACGAGCTTAGTTAACTTCATTACGTTGCTGATAAGTCCTCTGTGTTCTCTTGGTTGAGATGCAAGTTTCATCTTTATTTCTTTAAA